>CAKALU010068227.1:45316-71516 GCA_916700995.1 Hozukius guyotensis
TATATTATGAAAGTAGTTCACCGAAATGTGTTTCTGAAAACATTTGAGACGAGAAATAATCCACGCAGTTGATGAATCTGTCTTTATTTTAGATCGGCAACGTTTAGTTTAAAAGTTTCTATGGGAGTTTCCAGAGGCGGCGAGTAGCACCGCATGCCCCTGATTTCCATAAAGTAGCCTATAGACTCCAACTTTATGCAAACGCGGAGCAGGCGACGTGGCGGTCTGTCTCTCGAATTGCGCCGCCACGCTACCAGAATGCATTGCACGGCTGCTTATATAGACAATGAATGGGGACGCGTGGAAAGGATGTAGTCTTTGGACTCCGAATCTTACATTTTGGATGCAGCTGAATTCTTAATTTAGGTGGTGTTCCCCTTTAAGTAGAACTTACAAAGTGCACAATTTAATGTATAATTGTGATAAAGTGGGTCTTGCGACATGAGGAGGCGCAGCTCATCTCTTCTGTCTGAATCCAGTTGAACGTGTGGCTCTATGAAAAGAAAAAGCCGTTTGTGTGTTATTGCAGACGGTGAAAGGAGGATATTCAGAGACCAGGATTGAGAAGAGGATCATCATCACAGGAGACGATGATGTCGACCAGGAACAGGTGAGCTGGTCAAAAGAACCATGTGCATTGTGGGAACTGGCTGTTAGTTTTGGGGGTTGTAGTTTTTGGAACATTTGTAGACGTTGGATCTTTGCAGTACATTTCTAATTGTCTAATCTGATTATTAAATATGTTGGTTTTGGAACTATTTATAATCTGAATTTATGGAAATCTTCCTTTAAATCCTTTAAATTAAAACATGCCAAAAAGTCCTAAATTCTTGCACACATATAGTTCAGACATTGAACAAATACGTTATATTTATTATATAAATATACAATACAAACAAGTGAATAAATAAGATATGCAAACAACATCAACTGTTCTTCTCAAGTAAGGCTGCAACTAACGATAATTATCATTATCGATAATATGGCGATTATTTTTTTAAATGTATTTACATTATAAAATGTAAAAAAAAAAAAAAGAAGATATTCATATTACAATAATATTACAATATATCTGACAATAGAAATCCTCACATTTGAGAGGCTGAAACTAGACAATGTTTGGCATTTTTTCACTATTTTTGCTTGAAAAATGTAGCTCTATTTGCAAACATAAAAACCTCTGAAATCATCTTTCCTAGTGTGGAAAAATCTTTTGTCTATTAATGAATAAGAAATATAACTGGAAAACAGTCTCGAGCCATAAAACACAGAAATCCACAAAAAATCGTTACAAAAAATGACACATTTGTTCCTGAGATTCATTTTATAGTTTCATATAATCGTTTAATTTGTATCACTCTTTCCTCGCAGGCTCTGGCTATTGCAATACAGGAAGCCAAGCAGCAGCATCCAGACATGCAGGTGACCAAGGCAGTCGTTGTCAGGGAAACAGAGTCGTCCACTGAGGATCGACACGGCGCATCAGAGGTACGGCTGCCATCTTGACTCCCAAACGATAATATCTGGCCAGGATTTGGCCTCACAACCCTCCTTTTGAGATGAAGGGATTAAAGGGTGACTATCTCTTCTTTTTCATCACCTGCAGTCCTGATTCGCTGAGACGAGAGCACCCCCCTTTGGACCGAAAGTGTCAGTGCCCGACCTGAAATTGCCACCCACCATCCCTGCTGATAGACTACTGCCAGTGGCGCTCAAACAGGAGCTTCTTGTAACACCTTCACAAACAGATAAAGCTGAAACAACCTTTGAAATCCTTACGTTTTTATTTTCACTATTGAAATCATTCATGTTCAGCAGAGTGATTTGGCTGAAAAACAACAACAACACAAACATCACTCTTGGTCCTTTATTGGTCGACAATATGCCACCAGAACTCCAGGAACAAATTAAAGACATTTGATCCAAATCCGACTAAATTCCCTGCAAAACCTCTCAGGGACTCTATATTGAAACCGCTTCCTCAAAGGTCAAAGTGCACTCGTTCACACTGTGGAATAATCCGAGGCTATGTGCCGTGCTGGTGCCCCTCCCACGCAGAAAGTATCATTTTGGAAAATAGGAAACAATCGTGCACCTAGGAGTGCTTTTTACATGTCTGTGCTGCTGTACTGAATAACAAGAAATATCAGATTCCTGCTGGGAAAAAAAAAAAAAACTGCTGTAAAACCTACTGTGTGTGTGTGTGCTTACACTTAATAATTAAAATAATCCATTACATGTAGCTCCAGTACTGTTTTAGAAGCAGGGTTTAGTGAGAGCAGAGTAAATCCTACTTTTAGTTTTCTCTCTTGCGTAGCCAGTCTAATGAACAGATGAGCTTTGTCCCTCCTCCCGTCACGCCGCCGTGCACACGCACTGAGCAGGATGGATCATCCTCTAAGTGGTGTTTTTATTCAAAGTCTGGGCTAAGTCTGATCACTGTACTTCCCCTCTCTCTCTGTCTCACCTTAAAGACGTATTTGACCCTGACGGGGTGAGGTGCTGCATCATGATTGATTGGAGAATTTCTGCGTATGCGTGTGTGAACATTAGGAGCTGTTAATAATACACACAAATAGTACCCGTTGTATTTATTCAAATAGTTTCTGAGCATGATGATGTTTCAGAATGAGCCCAGTTTCTCTCCTCACCCAGCCTTTAGATATGCTTTTCAGCTGGATATAACACAGTTACGGTACATAGAGTAGGCTCACACACCCTTGTTCACGTCACAGAGCGGGGCCGCTGCATCAGTAAAAAAAAAAATAGTATTTGAGATAATGTTTGCATGATAATTTCTTGCATTGCTGGATTGTAATTGAGTATTATGGATATAAGAAGGATGGGGCGTGATGATATAAGATATAAAGGCCGACTTATTCGCAATCTGAAGCCGAATCTGAGCTCTGAAGGAAATTAAGCTTCCTGACAGGAAATGAAGAGTATTCATCAGAGCACACAACACGTTGTTTATCCAGAGACAGCACGGTGGCTATACAGTATCTTCCTTCAGTCACAACCCTTTAACAGTTTCATCTAATTCAAGCCACTGCTGCTGTTATATATCTTTATTTGACACATCGCTTTACTTTTAATCTCTCCGTAAAGAAACAGGAAGTTGTGGTGACTGATATTTTTTTCACGGCTATTTATCGTGCAACACATCGTCTTTCGACGTGCTCTGCAGAAACGGTGTTATGCATCAGAGCCCTCCCGATACTCTTTCGCCGCAAACTACAGTGTTATAAATAAATAAATTAACTATACGGTAGGAGCAGAATCTTTGAACTTTTAGTTTTTGTGTGATTTGGTACATGAATGTTAGAGGGATGCCAAAGGCATGTAGTGTGCCAATTAAGGTAGCAGTCTAAATTGTACAAACTCTGATTTTATATGAAACTATTTGTATGAACGAGCTACTTTTAATTACACATGGTGCCAGAAAGTCAAAACGCATAAACATGACATGGCAAGGTTTCCCTTTAATTACGGTGTCTTTCACATCACCTGCAAAAGTCACATTTTATATACAAATTCAATTGAGAAAAACACAATGTTAAAACTGTCATGTCAGGTTTATGAGGGTTCAACTTTGGCTTTCAGACACTAAAACTTTACCGTCAGTGTTCACATGTGTGGTGTAATTGTTGTATTTCATATTTTGGTTCCAGATCCTTTAAAGTGGTGATTAATCATGGATGTGGGTGTCAAACTGGAAGGTGGAAAAAAAAAAAAAATGCAGCCGTGCATACCTTGTACTGTATATTTGGTGCCGTTTGGTGGATTGTGAAGATGTAAAGTAGTTAATGGACCTTGGGCTCGATGTACACTAGGGGGCACCAGTTACCAAAAAGAAGAGGCTTTTGCAACGACGTAGAGCAGCTGAAAAGATCCTTCTCACCGTTCTTCACTAGAATTATCCAAATCGTCCTTGGATCAAACCTGTGAGGTCAAACTTACCTTCCTCTGTCCAGAAGAGGCTGGCTCCTTTTGGATGTGTGACAACTAACAACCAGACTGTGATGAATCAGAGACATTTGGCCACTGCTGAGACACCTGCTGCCGAAGTCTGATTGGACGACCTCTGGCTGACCCTGAAACCTCTCCTCTCTCTGTACAGAGCCATCCTCCTCTTCCTCCTCCTCCTCATCCTCCTCTGCTCTCCGTTGCTTGGTGCCATGTCTTTGCTCTACATTGTACTTGCATTCCTTCGAAAATGAATAAAGAAGAGAGAAAAAGAGAACAAGATGAGAGAGGGGAATCCTTCTGTTTGATCTCTTCCATTATCTGTTTGTCTTTATTACAGCTGGAGTCCTCGAGGCCCATAAACGATGAAGAAAGTGCAGCTGATGCTGTATTTTCCAATTATGAAAAAATAACGCAGTAGGGTTTGTTAAGGAAAATGAATTTATTAATACACTTGAGAAGCCAAGTGTATTAATGCAATTGTTGCTCATCTATTGCTGAATTTAGGTTGTTTGTGAGCAGAGGGACACAGTTATTAATACAAATCCTCAAAAGAGCTTTAGTTTCTCAGATACTTGAAGTAGAACAAAACACAACCATGTTTTTTCATCATTTTGAGAATGATGGTCATAAAAAAAATACATTTTATACAGCAAAAGGTGATGAATATAATCAATATATTGACTAAACCCATATGCGAAAAACCACTCTGAAGAGGTGTTGTGTTGCTTGGATTTAGTTCAAATTTGCACTAATAGTGCTGATATCTGCCCTACTCTTCAAAGCAATATGATTATCAAAATATGTGTATTTATTATAAAACTAGAGCCGAGAGGCTTTTAAATACAAAGTTATCAGAGGTGGAAATTTCACACCGTTTAAAAGAAAGTTACTTTTACTTAAAGTGGCAGTAGTCAGTATGTTTAGGGCATCATTGGGCAAAAATTCCATAATAACCTTTCAGCATATTGTAATTCAAGTGTTCTGAGAGAAAACTAGACTTCTGCACCTCCTCATGGCTCTGTTCACAGGTCATTTCAGAGAGAGAGAGAGAGAGAGCGTTCTTATTGGCTGTGCTCCGGTCATGTGACTGTAACTTGGCATTCTTTCAACAGATTTCACAATGGCGGCGGCGTCACAAACTTTCTCATTTTACAGCTAAACCGTCACTACAAGATGATTCTGAAAACATGTAAGGAGAGAAATAGGCATTAACGTAACAGAATATTGATTCATATTTGATCAGCGCTGCCTAGTTTGACCGTTTGGTCAGAGTTCGCGAGTGATTGACAGCCGGCTCTCATAGACGGCAGCTGGATGGCAGACCTCAGATCAGCTCAGACTGCTTGTTTTCCTCCGGTCTGTGAAATCTTGCAGATGCCGTTAGGAGCACCGGAAGACCCAGAGGAACATGATTTTTTCAGGTTACCTGTTTCATGTACTACTGTCACGATATAGCGACCGTTTTATAAAAATCGCTTTTTTTAATCACATTTGCTCCAATCTCGCCTACTTCTGCTTTAAGGTAATATATGGTGGTATGTTTGTACAGTTCAGGCCGTCACATTGATTAAGAAACTTTGTACAACAACAATAAAGGTGCTGCAGTAAAGCAAGATATGTAAAGTGAGGAGTAAAAAGCATTTTTTCATGTTAACGCCGACCACTCCCAGACGGGACAACGCCGTGGTAGCGAACTGTCAATAACCGTGGTAGCCACGCCCTAAATCATCCCCTGCTTTATGGTTTATTTGACTCTAACTGGGACCATAATTTACTAAATGAACATCATGCTGTATTGAAGAAGACTTGAAACTAGCGATTGAGAACATAAACTCATGTTTACAATGTTTACTGAGGTCATAAATCAAGTGAGAAGTAGGCTCATTTTCTCATAGACTTCTATATAATCAGAGGAGTCGCCTCCTGCTGGCCGTTAGAAAGAATGCAGGTGTTGCTGCCTGTACTGACTCCAGTCTGATGACTGGGAATCATGGGAGGGGGAGTTGGAAGAGGACTGGGAGCTTGAGAGAGGGCGTGAATAAGTGGAGGGGTCCCAAACTGCCTTCTGAAAAAATGTGGGGGGACATGTCCTCTGTGTCCCCCCTTAAATTACGCCCGTGTTTATAAGCAGAAGTTTGGCGTCTCACAGCTGGGAGAAAAAGTTTGATACATGTTTACGCCATCTGTATTAAAAATACCACAAACATCATACATTATTTCAATGAAAGGGGAGTTCAATAACGTAGTTACCATGGTGATACTATACCCTGCCCTCTGCTGGGTTTCTGCTCTCCACAACAGATGCTTTTGAAGCTAAACACAGCCCAGTCTTTGCATTGATGCTGTCCTCCGTGTGAGGGCATGTGGGTGTGAAGATCACTGCAACAGCACCAAACAAAGCTCAAGGAAGCAACACATTCACAGTTTACAGGTATAGACGTGCAGCTATCGACTGCACTTATGAGCATCTGTTTTCAGACATCGATCAGGAGCATCCATGGAGGGAGAACAGAGAAGAAACGCTGCTCTGTCTCTCACTCACTCGCATGATTTCGAAGGTGTTGAGACACAGTGTGACCATAGCCCCGAGCACAGAAATACATTTACAACAAAAGGGCTTAAAGAGATTTAAATTTACATTCTGAAATTGCCAAGAGAAGTCCTGATCTTTAATTGAATGGAATACTGAAGCATGACATCCAAGAAACCCCAAACTTTAAGAATTGAATCGTTCTTGTGAAGAGAAATGGGCTGAAAGGTTTTAGCAGGTCCGAAACACAAGTCAAAACTGCAGAGTTTCTATTAGTTACATTTTTTTCCACCCCAAACTGTGAATGCTTTTACAATATTGACCACTAAGGGATGTAACTGAAGTTATTCCAGGGGTTTGGCAAACTTTGTTTTACGTCTGTGAGTCAGATTCGTAGAAGTAGTCGCTGAGATTTATGTGCAGTAATACAAACCGAAAGTTTCAGCTTCAACTGTAACCACCTTAAAGGAACAGTGTGTAGGATCTGCTGGTATCTAGCGGCGAGGTTGCAGATTGCAACCAACTGAAGCCTCTCCCGTGTGCCAAGCATGTAGGAGAGCTACGGTGGCCGACATGAAAACGCGAATGGCGCTCTGTAGAGCCAGTTGTTGTAAGAGTAGCGTAGGTCATTTGGAGCAGAGCCAGTGCGTAGAGTGTGTGTGTACGTGGGAAGTGAGTGGTGAAGCAAGAGAGAGTTATCGACCTCGGCCCAAGCATGAAAAGTTAAAACAGTAGTTTGAGGAGGACCAGATCAGACTGTGGTTGTAACGGGCAGCTTCTGGGTGTAAATGTCTAACTCTTGACGTTTGCTCTCAGTGAACCTCTCCTGAATAAATAAAGGTGAAAAAAAAATACATTAAAGAAAACATAATTATTAATATTATATTCCATTTCTGCCAATAGATCCCTGGGGTAAATGTTACACACTGATCTTTTAAAGGGACTCTATATAAGAATCAGAAATTGCTTGTTAACAGTGACATCTGTGGCCGTTAAGTCGACGTCAGTCAGCGTCCTGTTGCTCGCGCTTGTGCTTGCACTACGTAGACGTGAGCGAGCATTGTTGGCGTTAGCGGACTCCATTTCTAACCGAATATTTGCTGTGGTTGCACACTGTTAGCCCTGTAAGTAGAGCTGAAAGTAAAGGTAAGCTGATGTTGTCACATCCGTTGGATTTTCCTGGAAAAAATGGCCCGGATTCTTCACATTAAAATCAGTCTACAGGCTGATAAAGGAAACCCAGAAAGTCACGGAAGGTCTCATTTTTTAAGTTAAGTTACAACCTGGCAATAAAAAAAATATAAAAAAATGTT
This sequence comes from Hozukius guyotensis, assembly GCA_916700995.1. Lineage (NCBI taxonomy): Eukaryota > Metazoa > Chordata > Actinopteri > Perciformes > Sebastidae > Hozukius > Hozukius guyotensis. The sequence goes on from CAKALU010068227.1 coordinate 53,129, forward strand.
TATTCGTGTAAAAACTTACATACAGTCCCTTTGAAGTGTGACCTTTATGTCAAATTAATAAATTAATTAACTGTGACAGTTTATTCTTGACCTTTGAAAAAAAATCTTACCTCAAAGTCCAGATTTTTTTTTCAGAGCAAACTCCATCTGCTGGGGAAGATAATAAGAGCTTTACTTCACATAGCACGGCCTGATGAAGCTCGACCTTTCTGCCTCTTCTGACATCAAAGAAAGAAATGAAGTTTAAAATGGCATTATGTTTATTAAAAGCAGGTTGATCCATTCAGACATCCTAAAGCAACGTACACTGACCGATCTCATGCCGAAACAGCAGCTGACGGTAAAAGTACCGTCCCTACTTTGTAAGAAGCTACGTTAGAAAAGTCAGCGATCACTGCCACTTGTACTGTATTACAATGCTCATCATGAGAGACGCAGGAGAAAGGCATGTTGTTTCTGAGCCCAAAAACGCCCAAAAAAGTAACAAATCTCAATGTAGCGGTCAGTTATTCATAAATTATAGCATGAGTGAGCCAAGATACAACGCGGATAAACGGAGGAGGAAAAATAAATAAACCTCTTGATAATAACAACAACATGGAAACTAATCAGAAGACTTAAGGCTCATTTGGGACCTGAGGATTTCATACATACGGTGTACACAACAATGCCGTTGTTACACACTTCTCATGGAGGAGGAGGGGAGGAAGGTAAGACATCAATTAATCAACACAAGTCTGCTGTTTTACAGTGGATGCGATGGGACACGCTGCGTATTCTCACGACGACACAACAGGTGGAACTGAACCACGTCGGCTCAGTATACCTTTGGTTACAGTCAGTTTTCATGGCAACTCTGAGGTCTCGATGTAATGTGGCGTAACGTAAAAAGCATGAATAAAATCCAGGCAAAGTTACAAAGGTCCCAAATTGTGGTTTTGTCATAAAGCGATGAGGCTTAGCTTCCTGTTTGTGGCAGGGATTAGTAACAGTTGGTTTTCCTTCTTAGACAGTGCAGGAAGTCTTGGCTTCACCCATTTCTCGACTTAAATACGACTTCACTCACATAAATATGAGCCGTGTAATGTCTCTCCTCCAACTTCTGGTTAAGGTAAAATCCCAGCATCCAAGAAAAGTCCAGAGGAACACACAATATCCGTTTAACAGAACCTGCACAGTCCCACAGAGAAAAAATATACACGTCATAATGTGTGCATCACACACCTACTGGGCCTCCGAGGTTAAAACCACATGAGAAGATCCACAGGTTGGAAGGGAGCAGAGAAAGAAACATCTTCAAAGAGACTGCAGTCGAGTCACGGTGTCCTTCCACTTCCATAAAAAGCAACTTCTGAAAGAGCCAGTTCCTTTTTCAATAACTCCTTTTTTTTAGAAAGGTGGAGGAAAAAAGATTCTTCCTCACAAGAGAGATCTTTGTAGAAAGAAGAGGAAGAAAGACGCGGTAGGGAAGAGGGGAAGAAGGGAGCAGGTGGGAATGCAGCTGTCAGCCTCTGGTTGTCTCTGACCTGCTGTTTTCTCCTCTTACTGTAACAAGCAGCCGGAGTGCCGGGTTGATGCAGATGTTTGTCATAGTGCCGTCCTGGCTGTGAGGATTAACGCCGCGAGGTTGACCAGGGGAAACGCAGAAGAGTCCGGGGCTGCTCCCGTCGCTATGGAGCCTGAAATAACACAAACAGATCAAAATCCAACAACTTCGCTCCTCTGGTGTGTCTAGAAATGTTGCTCTGGAAACACGTCACGTTAATTATTACAGTAAAATAACACACCATTTTCCTGTATGCTGTTTTCTTATTCTTCTGGGGAAGTATGTTTTTATTATTAAGCGGAATAAAAGGAACTATTATGCTGACATACTATTGCACGATTTGGAAAAATATCGATTCATTTAATTATTTTGACTGATACTGTAATTGTGATATTAAGAGGGAATGATCATTTTTACATAATTATTCTCATTTTCATTGAAAAATACAGTGCAGCTCTACATATTATCATGATGACATACTCTATCTACTTACAATCAGCTTTCATCCACCTATATTCATTTGTTAGTATTTATTTTATTATAATACTATGCATTTCCTTTTTTTATGATCATGATTATTCTTTTTTACAAATTTAAATATATTTTATTTTCCACTCACTTACTTCCTTAACATTATTATTATTATTATTATTATTATTATTATTATTATTACTGACATTTTGTATACTGGATTTTTTGTTTGTTTGTCTGTTTCTCCTTGCTTTAATTTAATTATATTTATTTATTTTTTCTTCTTTTTATTTATTTAGTATTTTTTTATTTATTTTTCGTTCCCCCCCACAGAAAAATCTTGTTTTTGGATTTATGAATATGTTTTGGCATGTCCTCAGGCTTATTCATTGATACTGTATGATGAAATGATTCTGGATCTTGGAGAACAGAGTATATGTATGATCTAAGTGAGTCAATAAATAGAAGATAAAAACTTTTATTCTGTTTTCTTATTCTTCTGGGAAAGAATGTCTTTTTTTATTTAATTATTTAGCGGAATAAGGGGAACTATTATGATGACATACTGTCTCACAATCAGCTTACATCAACCTATTAATTTGTTAGTATATATTTTATTATAATACAATGTATTTCCTTTTTTTATGATCATGATTATTATTGTTTTTACAAATTTCAATTTATTTTCCACTCACTTACTTACTCAACATTATCAGAATAATTGTTATTACTACTATTTTGTCTGTTTGTTTGCCTGTTTCTTCTTGCTTTTATTTTATTTTTCTTCACTTTCTTCCTTTTATTTATTTATTTATTTTTCTTCCCCCGCACATAAATATATTGCTTTGGATTTATGAATATGTTATGGCATGTCCTCAGGCTTATTTATTAATACTTTATGATGAAATGATTCTGTATCTTGGAGTACAGAGTACATGAATGATCTAAGTGAGTCGATAAATAAAAAGTAAAATAATAACAAATACAGCATTTTCTTTTATGCTGTTTTCTTATTCTTCTCAGGAAGTATATTTTGTTTGTTTGGCTTTTTCTCCTTGCTTTTATTTTACTTTATTTATTATTTTTTTCTTCCTTTTATTTTTTTAATTTTTTTCCCTGCACATAATATTGCTTTTGGATTTATGAATATGTTATGGGATGTTCTCTGGATTATTCATTAATACTGTATGATGAAATGATTCTGTATCTTGGAGAACAGACTGAACAGACAGAAGTGACTGTTTTTTTATTCTTCTAGGGGGAGTATGTTTTATTATTAAGTGGAATAAGGGGAACTATTATAATGACATACTCTATGACGTACTGTCTCAAAATCAGCTTCCATCTACCTATTAATCTGTTAGTATTTATTTTATTATAATACAATGCATTTCTTTTTTACGATCATGATTATTTTGACAAATTTCACTTTATTTTCCGCTCACTTACTTAACATTATCATTATTATTTTTACTAATATTTTGTCTGTTTGTTTGTTTGGCTTTTTTCTCCTTGCTTTTATTTTATTTATTTATTTTTTCTTCCTTTTATCTATTTATTTTTCTTTCCCTCTCGCATAAATATATTGCTTTTGGATTTATGAATATGTTATGGTATGTTCTCTGGCTTATTAATAAATACTGTATGATGAAATGATTCTGTATCTTGGAGTACATGCATGATCTAAGTGAGTCAACAAATAAAAAATAAAAATTCTTCTGTGGAAGTATGTTTTTATTATTAAACGGAATAAGGGGACCTATTATGATGACATACTGTCTCACAATCAGCTTCCATCTACCTATTCATTTGTTAGTATTTATTTTATCATAATACAATGCATATCCTTTTTATGATCATGATTATTTTTTTTACAAATTCCAATTTATTTTCCACTCACTTACATACTTACCATCACCATTATAATTTTTATTATTACTAATATTTTGTCTGTTTATCTTTTTCTTCTTGCTTTTATTTTATTTATTTATTTTGTCTTCCTTTTATTTATTTATCTATTTATTTATTTTTCTTTCCCTGCACATAAATATATTGCTTTTGGATTTATGAATATGTTATGGCATGTTCTCTGGATTATTTATTGATACTGTATGATGAAATTATTCTGTACCTTGGAGTACATGTATGATCTAAGTGAGTCGATGAATAAAAAGCAAAAAGCAAGCCAATTATAAAATGCATGTGTGTGGTGTGAGTACACGTATATGTCTACAGATGGCACTGGTACGCTGCGCCCGTTTATGGCTTTCAAGGAGTCAGACTGTAGACGTGTGGGCACAGCAGCAGACATAGTTTGACTAAAAGAAAACAAAAAATACACTCTTAAACAATCAGCTACTGCGAAATATTCTTTGCATGTCTGAGCCCATTTTGTTGTTTGATGATATGTATATTTAAGAGACTGTATTTTTTTTACAGCCAACACAACTGTAAACAAAACATTTATCCATAGCTTCAAAGAGAAACGGCTTATTTGAAGACTCACCATTATCTACTAACATTTAATGGGGGGAAAGAATATACCTCATGGAAGTGTCAGAGATAACCAATTTATCTAAAGAGAGCAGCCTGAAAAAGACCACAATGCATTGTAGCTACAGAACATGTTGTGTTCACGGTGCATATCTTAACACTCACACATTGGGTCTTTTGATTTAGGGAGACAAAAAAAATACTTCCTCATATGCTCGAAACACCAGCGTACGGGTGTTAGACTCATAACTAACTCTTAATCTGTTTTTGCAGTGACGTCTCAGCGCTGTCCCACCTGTTATCTTGGGGATGGTAATCTGGCGGCTGCTGCTGCCCTCCCCTCCCTCGCTGAAGGGTTTGATCTGGATAACGTAGTCCTGGTTGACCGGCAGCGACAGCTCCAAGGAGGTGGTGTTGGTCTCCACCACACTGGGTCGGCCGTGTTTGTCCTGGCTGTACATCACCTGGAAGGAAGCGCAGAGGTGAAGGATGATGACAAATGTGAGGAATGGCAGGAAGCCACTCCAGATACCATGCATCATGTGAGTGGTTTCACAGTGTCCTTGTTGATGCGCTGACAAAGAAAATCAGAGCTCTAGCTTGTGTTTCTTTCAGACGGCTCTGTGAGATGTAACGTGCCGCCTCTGAAACTAACAAGGATGAATCTCACTGTAGAATATGTGCACGTGGCTGTGATGGACCACCAGAGGAGAAGGGAGCGGCACAGATAAGGGGAATGTAGAGATGCATCAATCCAGTCGGCTGCAGCTCGACTCTGAACTGTGGATGCATCTGCCCGTTTCACCACACAGTAAGCGCCCCGCTCTCAGGAGACCCCTCCAATGTAATGAGAATAACATATTCTAAACGTTGGAGGCTACAAAATTAATGTCTGAACACTATTTTTTAGATCGATAAGCCAAATGGCACTTCAGAGGGATTCATAACCTAAAAATGCAATTTCTGAAGTAATCATTAGAATATGTATTATGCATATGATGCTGCAATGACAAGTCAAATGTCATAATCTGGAGAGGCGATAATCAATCTACCGGTAACACGTATATGACTCCCCTCTTGAGAAACAATAGGCAATTTGTGGAGGACTTAATTTAACAAAATGAAATGAATAAGCAGCTACACGTCACACGGTGTGATATGTAGCTGCATATTCATTTAATTGTGCTCAAGTGTGATTCACACCACCCCAACTTCAGTATGAAGTAGTTAGAACGTGCAGTTAAAGCTGCAGTTGGTTACTTTGAGCAAATGTGATAAAAAGTTATTTTTATAAAACGGTCATTATATCCTGACAGCAGTGCAAAATCCTGTTCATCTGTCTCCTCTTAGTGCTCCTAAAGACATTTTCAAGATTCCACCGCGCCCAAAAACAAGCACTGTCCACCAGCCGGAGCACACTTTCTCATTTTACAGCTAAACAGTCCACTACAAGATGCTTCTGAAAACATTTGAGGAGAGAAATACGCATTAGAGTAAGAGAATATTGATTCACATTTGATCAACGCCGCCTAGTTTGATCGTTTGGTCGGAGTTCACGAGGTTCGCGAGCAGTGATAGACAGCTGCTTTAGAGACAGCTACATGATTTTTTCACAGATTATCTGTCTCATGCACTACTGTCACGATATAGTGAAATATAGTGAAAATGAGATTTATAAAAATAACTGGTAACACTTTATAATAACCATCATTTATTAATGGAAAATTGATAGTTAATTAAAAGTAGTAAATAGTTATTTTACTGTTAAAAACAAGGCAAAAGTGAGCATGGCTCACATCCCCCCGCTCGCTGCTTGACCCCTACTAATGTAGGGCATTTTTTGAAAAATTTCAAAAATGTTGGGCACCCTGGACTTCTAACCACCAAAAGGCACAATTACACCACACTGTCAACTATCATACCAAATTTTAAGTTCCTAAGTTAAATAGTTTCAGAGTTCTGCTCCGGAAACGAAAGTGTGACACGCGGAAGGACGGACGGACGGACGGACGGAAGGACGGACGGACGGACACGCGTAGCGCTATATACCCCCGACTACGGGGGTATATACGGGGGTATAATTAGTAAACATTATTAATTATCATTTTGTTGTTTGTTAACAGTAAAATAACTATTAATTAAGTGTAATAAACTATCATTTATAAATGATGGTTATTATAAAGTGTTACCAAATAACTTTTTTTGAATCATATTTGCTCAAAGTTACAGACTCCAGCTTTATCTCCACGGTGAGAAGTTCAGCTGCTTCCTCACTTATCAGCAAAATCAGTGTACTGTATTCATAAATGAGTGCAGCCAAAACTGGCAAAGAAAAAAAGTGCTCTCATATGGAGTAAATGGAGCAAGTGACAGTCTGTCATTCTCTGTTATTCTATAAAACCACTCAGTCGTCGGCGCTGCAGCCAGTCCGGTTTAACTAGTGTAAAACTTTCCCTGCGTCATACCTTATATCCTGTGACTTCTGACTCGTTCTCCAGAGCGTGGACTTGGTCCCACTTCAGGATGACCTTGGAGTTGGAAGTGTTCCACATGATTTTGACCGGGGCTTGACTTGGCGCTGGAGGGAGGACAAAGAGGAGGAAGAGGAGGAGGGAGAAAAAAACACAAACCCCCCCCTCGGTCGATAAACTGTAAAGTCCAGAATCAACTCAGCATGAAGGAGATTTTCTCATTACCAGTTTATCATGCCACTGTTAGGAGAGAGCAGGAATATATGTGTGTGTGTGGGAGTGAGTGTGTACGGCTGTTTGTGAGGAGAACGAAGAGACACGTGAGTGTGATATATTAAACCTGTGATATATTGTATGTATATTATTAGCCTATATGAACATAAGGTGCTACTCATCTGTCAGAGCCCTGTGGGGTTTTTAAATGCCACGGAGGTTATTGCTTCGATGAGTGTTGTTTGAGTCTTGGACGCACACGTGTACGCTCACTGACACGCAGGTGACGTATAGGAAGAAAAGTGTGAAACAACATAAAGAGGTAACGTTTATAGGAAATCTCTCAGCAGGGAACATCTCATCATTCTCTGTAGCGAGGCCTGCGCGTCAAATCGCACAACGTGTTCGTAAATTAAACTGGCATTTACATCACAGATCTGCCGCGTCTATCAAGTGACAGGAGTAATACATGAGTCATGACCTCCCTCAGTTTCACACTCATCGGCGCAAGAAGTTTCCTGTGTTGTTTAACTCTGCAATGGGAATTAGAAATATAATATTTTCTATACCGTCTCATATGAACCTCCGCGGGGTGAATGTGCATCGGTACATACTGCATGAATCATCACCGTCCTGCATTATTATAAACTATAGTGACCTGATTATGGGTCATCCAGCCTCGCTCCCTCTTCCTCTCCTCACAGTTCTCATGCATTAGCTCCATGTTGTCAAGACGTGTAGTTGCTGCGGCTGCTTCAACATACAGTACGTTGAAGTTTGCTTTTCTAAAATCAGGGTTTTCCCCAGCCATCGCAGCGCGATGTTACGCAGTCAATGCAGTCCAAAGGGGCGTATCGGCATGGGAACCATACTTTAAGATTACCAAAGCAACTGTGAACTAAAAATAAAAGTCCTCTCTCCAGGTTACATGGTGGAGAGGAGGTCCTGTTGCTCAGGCTCTATCTGTTTGGCGACGCCTGGAAGCTGCTCGGCGTCCTCCTGGATCCATATTCGGATTATATGTATGAATTTTTGTCAGATGGATTGTCTATGTTGTATTTTCATTATGTTGTTATTCTGTACACACAACATCTACTGCACATCTGTCCGTCCTAGCAGAGGGATCCCTCCTCTGTTGCTCTTCCTGGGGTTTCTTCCATTTATTCTCCATGTTAAAAGGTTTTTTTTCTGGTTACGTTTTTCGTTATCCGATGAGAGGGTCGTACAGTAAAGGACAGAGGGTGTCGTATCCTGTACAGATTGTAAAGCCCCCCTCAGGCAGATCTGTGATATTGGGCTGTACAAAGAAAATTGACTTGATAAAATCATGTTTTCTGAATCTGAAAGGCTTTGATATGAGTAAATAATAAAATATTCAACTACGGGAGTTTTGTCTTTAAGCTTTTTGGGCGTTATCTATAGTAATAATAATGGATCCAAAATGATGTAAAACTGCATAGTTTTAAGTCAAAAACCTTAAAAAAAACTCCCTTTTTCTTGGGGGACGACCGTGGAGGTATAAAGAAAACTGGATACGGCGTTGGAGGCTCCGGTTCATTCCTATGAGAGTTGCTCAGTGGCGCATGAATGGCTCGACTGTCGAGTGATAAAGTACCCGGATCATCCGGCAATCTTCCGCATCCACTGGGCCCGTAGAGCGTTTCTTTAACTCCGCCTCCCAGCCCTCAGTCCAGCATCGGTCTGGGTCTCATTCACATGAACGGAGGAAGAGAAATACCTCTGGGGTTGGCTATTAGTGCAACTTTTACAGTAGTTTACAACTTTTAGGTCCTAATGATTTAAATAAGGGCTATTCAAGTGTTTATACTGAAGAGTTGATTTGCCTCAGACGTCTCTTTCCCAATGTAAGACTATGGGAAAAAGTATTTTTGGGCCCACGGAAGTTGTAGTACCGCCGTTTGGCCACTACGAAAATTTGCTTCAAAGCCCGGCGCTCTTACTGGGGGGAGGACGCCAACCCCCCCCCACTCCCCATACCCCAATGGCTGCACAGCACCTAAGCCCTCTAAAAACACAGATGACGTGCAACAAGGGTCCCCCGGCCGGGACTCGAACCGTGGGCGTGGCAGTTAAATAAATATAACGGTTAACGGATAAACAAGAATCCTCCATGTGGTGCCTTTAAGGTGCTCCTGTGTGGTGAATATTTCCTATTTTCACTCTAATTGGTGAAACATTATTGCTGATAGTAAATATATACCAAATGGACGATGCACCACAGTCAGTCCCCACCCTACGGTATACTGAGAGTCCTTACGTGGTTTCTTGGTGGTGACATTGACTACGATGCTCTGTGGACCCACTCCAGCTCTGTTATAGGCCCGCAGGGACATGTAATAGGTACTGCGGCCCTCCAGATCCCTGATGAGGACTGAAGTCTTATTCCCCAACGTCCTGATCACGGTGGCTGTGTCCTGCTTCTTCCTCTCACCCCAGTACTGCAACTAAACACGCACACACACACACAACAAATACACAGATTATACTTAATCAGCTCACATCGTTCCGTCTGTAACTGCAGTACTGTGGGCCTGAATCCTGGAGGGCTTCACGGTGCTCATACACTGCATGAATAATTATATAGACACTAATACAAAAAGGTCATCGTATTGTTATCCAAGATATAATGCCACTGCTTATAGCTGTTGGCACTGTCCACTACATTAGTACAATCCCTATTATGCGGGCATGTGTTGGTTCTGACCTCGTAGCCCAGGAGGCGTCTACGGTTGTTGCTCCAGGCCAGCGGCTTCCAGGTGACCTCCACCTCCGACGCTGATACGCTCTTCGCCCTCAGCCTCCCCGGAGCTCTGCTGGGCTCTGAAAGGCACACGGGATAGTCAGGATGAGGAAGAGGAGGAGGACACGGATTCACTACACCCACGTCTAAGGAATGACTTATTGAATGTACTGTGTGAGGAGGAGGGAGTCCTGGAAAGACAACGTTACAGACCCTGAAAACTGTCGTCCAAATCTTCTCAGTAACATTAAATATTCATCAATAAATGTGCAATAATTTAGTTCAGAAAAAAAATGTATTAAGAGTTTACTAGTCATAAACTCATCTGATCTACCTCATCAGACTGTGTGGGTGTGGATTGATCAGATTAGATTGACAGTGCCGTCTCTCCACAGCAGCAAGCAACTTCAACTGTCACCAAATGTTGGTTCAAATATTGCTGAATCCCGATTGGTGCGTGGAAATGAGTTCAGCCCACCTCGAACCGGTGAGAAGAGCTCAGACAGAAATGTGAAATAACCCAAACTGTTCTAACTTTGGCAGAAATGTTGTGTGTTCATGCAGGACCGCATCGATCACATTAAAGGGATAGTTCAGGTGTTTTGAAGTGGGGATGAATGAGGTACTTATCCATAGTCAGTGTGTTACCTACAGTAGATGACGGGCGGCACGCCTCAAGTTTGGAGAAACAGACAGGAGTTACCGGCACAGAACCAAAGCAATGTACAGCTGTGGACGGGGCCGGCAACAAAACATATTTTAGCCACCTAAAAAATCACTATCAGTTTAAGTGTACGCTATATTTAGATATTTTCACTGGTTTAACTCGCCGTCAGACAGCTTTACAGTCCAACGGGGAACTGAAGCCATTATCTATGCTCTCACCAAAGACTCGCCACCAGACTCCTCTGAAACAAGAATCGGTCAAAACTGAGTATGGACCGTGGCTGGTCTGTGTATGGTTAGTTCAGATTCACCAAAGTCACACAAATAGCACAAATTAACTAACGGATCGAGGCAGCGGTAGACAAGCAACCCCCGCGAGGTAAAATTACAGTTTTTTTCAATGGAGTCTGGTAGCTACGGCGAGAGCATAGATGGATACAACGGCTTCAGTTCCCCGTGGGAAAGGGCTGTCTGATGGCAAGATAAAGCAGTGAAAATATTCGAAATATAGCGTACACTTAAACTGATAGTGATTTTTTTTATGTGGGCCTTTCTTTTAGGTGGTTTAAAATACATTTTAAATACGCCCTGTCCACAGCAGTACATTGCTTTGGTTCTGTGCGGTAACTCCTGTCTGCTTCACCAAACTGGGGGCGTGCCGACTGTCATCTACTGTAGGTAATACACTGACTATGGATAAGTACCTCATACAAACCCACTTCAAAACACCTGAACTATCCCGTTAAGAAACTGTTTGGGAAAATAAGTTTTCTCAGGGTGTTTGGAAACAGGATTTGTTCACTTTTAGTGACAGTTTGAAATTGACAAGTGTCAACCTGAGAGTCGGTCCATTTGTTTTTCATGCATGGCTTTGCAGAACTCTCTTCATCTCGCAATCAACGACTAAAACCAATCTGATCTGTAATTACTGGCACAGTGTAAGTGTTAAGCTAACACATGCGTCGCTGTACAGTTGTAACGGTACACACCTTCCTCCGCTGAGTAGATGGTGGTCACCGGACTGAAAGGGCCTTCTCCCTTGTTGTTGTAAACCCCGACTTTGACTTGGTAAGGGGAGTACGGAGGGATGCTCTCGTTCTTGAAGACGTATCTGGAGGCATCCGGGGACGTGACAGCAGCCTGCATCCAGCCCTGCGCCCCGAGTGGGCGGAAAGCCACCACGTAGCCAAAGCCCGGACCGCTCTGCAGCTCCTCGGGAACGGGCTAAGGAGGAATGAGTCAGAGGAATGACTCAAGATGACTGATCTTAAAGATATTAATACCTACAAGAAATGCAGCTATGCACAGATTAGGGCACATAAGGAGGAAAAGTGCTGAGGGCGGTACTGTACTTGCAAGCCTTGCATGAACTTATCACTCTGTCTGCTTAAGAGCTTTTATACTGAGGAGAAATGAAACGGAACGATCCAAACAGAGCTGTAAAGTTATTCTATGTTTCAATTTCACATTTAAAGAAATTAACAACTAAACTGAAGTGAAGTCAGAAATATATAAACATTAAGTGTCCATTACTGTTGTGTTTGATATCAATATTAACAGGTTTATATATCGTATATTTCATATTTACATATCAAATGTGTGTGTTTTTTTTTTTCAAATGAATATCAACTCCAAACAAAAATGTTACGTATGTAAATACAAGTTTACCTCCCAGGTGATGACCAGCTCTGAACGTCCTCCGCCGCCACCGTTCACTCTGGCCGGAGTCACTCTGGGAACTAACAGATCAACCACAGCGTTAGAAGAAGTACCAGTCTGTATGTTCAAGTATCCGTAGTAGTACTCTGTTGCTCACCATTAAATTACAAGAGTTGGAGGTATTTCATTTATTAAATATTTATTATTAACTTATTTAAGTCCAACATATTCAAGAGTTAGACCTTTCTTAAATTCCTACTTTAGAGAGTACTCCACCGATTTAACATTACACTGATCTGACGCTGTCGGACTCACGATGGACAAAGATACTGGCCCAATCCCAACGTCCACTCTCGCAGACTTTGAGGCGCGTTCCCGCAAATCTGTGAGGGTTTATTGCTGTCCCACTGTCAAATCATCAAGTCCTTGAGGGCTCTCTCGCAGACATTTTGAGCCCTGTACGAACACTTTATGTAAGTCCGCATTTCTGCAGACTTTGCCTGGGGGAATTACCCACAATTCATAGCTTTGTGACGTTATGGTGCCTTCAAATGTGGTCTTATTTACCGTGTTCACGAAAAGAATCCATATGAACGTCCCTCTCATGTCGTTTTCACGACCTCGTAAGTGGAACGTTTTAATCACGATTAAATATTTTAATTGATTGACAGCCCTAGTTTATCCATAAAAATGTTTGTGTGTACATGTGTACTTATCTATGGATATGTATATGTAGGTGCATGTATAAAAACTCTATATGTATGGTTTCTTATTTACCCATTTGGAGTGGGTGATTTAATTGTAAAATGTAAATTGAAATCTCTTTTTAATCCACTCCTTTGACTAGATCTGATTCACGTTGGTTCTGGAACAAATATAGGGTCTATTATGTGTATTTTCTATGCACTGCCCTAAAGCGGGCTTGTTTTCCCCCTCTCTCCACACACTCAGGTGAAACTGTCTGACTAAAGCTGCCAGGCGTCAACATATTTATTGTGTGTTTAATTCATTCATGTGTTGTGCACCCTGAGGAAGAATTCTCTGAAATTCACTGGTACAACGTAGTACTTTGAAGGGATGTAATTGCAGTCCTGAAGTAGGAGTTCTCTGTATATATACAACGGGCATCATTTGCAAACAATTGGTGTCGGTGTTGGCAGCAGAAGAAACGTTAAGGAGCTTCTGATACGTACGCATTTCTTTGGTGCGGGCCTTTTTGGAGGGTTTGCTGGGCTCTCCTGTTCCTATGCTGTTGGTTGCCAGGACTCTGAACTCGTAGTCCACCCAGGGACTCAAGTCAACGACGGTGGATGACAGCTGCTTCCCCCCGAGCCGCTCCAGAACTGAGAGACATCACAGAATACCTTTCATCAAAACCCTGCAAAGATCTGCCACTGAAAGTTAGCCAAGCTGGCGATGTGTTATTTACTCTCACTTCATGTGTGGTCTTTGAAACGGATTCCAGTCACGTCCCCCCCACACTCTTTTTTATATCTACTAACATCACATTTTAAACTCAGACTGTGAGATGAGATGAAACCGGCCTACCGGTGGTGACGGCTTGCCAGCCGAGAGAGAAGGGCGTCCTGGCCTGGATGGTGTAGCTGAGGACGGGGCTGTGGTTGTCCATCCCGGGTCCCCAGGACAGAGAGGCAGTGGTCTCTGTCATCTCAGTCACCTGACAGTCCACAGGGGGGCCGGGGGGACCTGGAAGCATAATTAGTCACAGGAGGATATAAACTGTAGAGATTAATGAAGACGAGAGGCAGAAGAACGAGTGTGTGGGCCGTAATTAGAGCAGATGTAACAGACTGATTAGAAAGAGAGTTTCAGGACGAGTATAATACCGCCTTACAATCTGTCCAAACACTGAAAGAACAAAAAAATATAAAAAAATAGGAATAAAACAACACATTGTTATGTTTTTTTTTTCTTAAGTGCAGTTTATTGTTCTACAATTTAGAACATAAAAAGATCATAACATGCCCTACAGCAGTGGTTTCCCATGTGGCGGTTTGCAAGGTAAATCAGAGAGGTCACGAGACGATCAACAGGATAGGAAGGAAGAAAATACCTGAACATAACTTTCTGCATTTTTTTCTCTAATCGTTGCATTTTTTGATAGTTTAACCACCTCTAAAGATTCAAATGAAAAAGTCTAAGGATATTGTCAGGGAAAAATCACAAATCCACAATGAATGAATGTATGTAACCTGTGATGAGGAGTCATAAGTAACCTGACCCGCTAGATGGTTTGTTACACAGAACCATCTGAGAAGCCGTCATTGGATGTTGAGTTTAATTTTCACTGTACGAAAATAGTAATTTTAAGCCCAACCACGTTGTTTTTTCCTAAAATAAAGTGGAGTTGTTGCCTAAATCGTTTCAAAAATGCATTCATTCCGTCGTCCATCAAAATATTATACAGCAACAAGTAGGTCTAGTATTATATGATATGATTTTATTGAGAACCAATCTATTGTAAATTGATTATTTATTATCTGGAATGATTATACCTGGTTTTAGTATTAGACACTATTGTCTTTTAATACCTTTTATTATTTTAAAGAACTACTGTCTCGCACTCAACATGTGAATTTAAGCACGTTCATGCATGAGTGTATGTATGATCCATGTTTTATGCGTGTATGTACATTATGACTTTGGTATGTTGTGTGATGAAATTTCCCTGTGGGACAGTAAAGTACACTCACCGGCCACTTTATTAGGCACACCTGTTCAATTGCTTGTTAACACAAATAGCTAATCAGCCAATCACATGGCAGCAACTCAATGCATTTAGGCATCTAGACGTGGTGAAGACGACTTGCTGAAGTTCAAACCGAACATCAGGATGGGGAAGAAAGGGGATTTAAGTGACTTTGAACGTGGCATGGTTGTTGGTGCCAGACGGGCTGGTCTGAGTATTTCAAAAACTGCTGATCTACTGGGATTTTCACACAAACCATCTCTAGGGTTTACAGAGAATGGTCCGAAAAAGAGAAAATATCCAGTGAGCGGCAGTTGTGTGGACGGAAATACCTTGTTGATGTCAGAGGAGAATGAGCAGAGTGGTTCGAGATGATAGAAAGGCAACAGTAACTCAAATAACCACTCGTTACAACCAAGGTATGCAGAATACCATCTCTGAACGCACAACACGTCCAACCTTGAAGCAGATGGGCTACAGCAGCAGAAGACCACCCGGTACAAGCAAGGTGTACCTAATAAAGTGGCCGGTGAGTGTATATTGACGAGCGTCAAGACATATAAAAAACAGAGAATCATCTGTTAGCAAGCTGGAGAGTTTTATTTCATTCTTTTGGACCACTACAGACGATAGAAATCAAATCATTGGACGTCATGCAGAATTCACAGAACCCTAGTTACATAAGTAACTTATGCTCTAGATTTCTATTCTAAAAGTGGCAAGGTTGTAAATAATAGTAGTCTGCCTGAACAGTTGATTGCTGACAAGAGCTGATATCTTGTTTTTGACCAAAGCATGAGACAGACCAAACATCAAACCGACCGACTGACTCTGCCTCGAGTGAAACTAAATCTATAAACTCATTTAAAAAAGAGCAAAAGTGCAGCTGTAACTAAAAGGGTTCAGTAACATCTGGGACTTGTGTGTGTTTGCAGAAGTAAAACACAGACGTCATAACAGCATACATCAAGTGAAGGTGGTCTTTAGCTATTAACCATCCTTCCTAAAATACATTTTCCTCCTCACAGATTCCCCCCCTTGTTCGTGTTCTCAGTCGGTTCCTTTATTGTCAGCGGGGAGTGAAAGCCTCGTTCTCATCAGAAACCTGCCTTTTGAATTAGGCACTTTCTTTTTGCCGCGAGTTCTCTCGGAAATGGCTTGTGCTGACATTTCTATGCTGGCGATCAGTCTTTGTTGGCACTGTTTAATCTTGCCTCTTCCCTCGGTGCATCTGCACTCTTCAATCATTATAAAGTGAGAGGGAGAAACCTGAAAAAAAAAAAGCTCAATTCAGGATAGATGGAGCGTCGCCGTCTTTGTTTTCGTTATTGTTGTCTGCCACTCGCTGCTGTCGCTTGTTTCTACTGTCCTTTCATCACATCATCGTGACTGTCAGTGTACTTTGTCTTCCCCCCCTGAGCTGAAGCCTCTGAACTTTCTCTGAATGTAGCGATGAACACAGTTATAGTCTGTGAAAGGGAAGGTAGTGACACACAACACAGTTTGTGGGGTGAGCTTATTATAATGTAATGCAGTCAGTCAGTGGACGAACAGCCCCAAATTATTATACTGCATGCATGCAGTGTTGAGGGAATGGAAAGAATGCTAAAACCTTAAGTTATTGGGAGACTTTGGAGACTTTCATGCATTACTCCATTATACTGTAATTATTATAATGGCCTTTTTAGACATTATAATTGCTTGGTTTAAAAGGGAGACCAGATAGCTCCTTTTTAATTGGATAAAATTAAGTGAATGTTAGATATTATTTTGGGGAGCTGCTGTGATGGTGACTTTGTAGCCATTTTGCCACCAGTGTTTTTGGACATGCTGAATGAGAGATACTGTAGCTGTGAGAAATTCCTAATAACTGATTCAAAATCACAACTATGAGGCCGACGTGAGCGGTTTCTCCCACTTCACCGCTCATGATTACAGTCTGAATTAGAATGGCACTCGGAGAACGCAGACCTCCGCCAAGGTGCGTGACTTTAAAGACAGATCACAGCTCACAGCTGGCGGTACCGTGAGGTGGTCGGCTTATTATTAACACGGTGGGTTTCCGTGTAACTTATCGGCGGATGCCTCTCTCATTCAGCAGCCTTGTTATGTCTGTATAACGTTACACTACGTTGTCTCTCATCCCGTCATCTTCCACTTTTTTCTTTCTCACCACGGACGGCCGGAAGCTCCCACACCTCGATGTCTCGCCACACATCCACACACGTATCTCTCTGCTCTCAGAAGAAGGAAGGAGGCGGGGTCACGCATCATCAATGCGTCATCAGTTACACTGCACATGTGTTATACCCCGTGGTCTTAAAGGGGACATATTATAAAAAAGTGAGATGTTCATGTTTTTTTTTTATTATAAAGCAGGCTTAAGTCCCATACAGATACTGTGAAAGTATCAAAATGCTCAATCCACAGAGAAATACACAGAGACCGTATTAAGAAACTCTGCATTTGAAACAAGCTGTCAGGATTTTTATCCATTTGTGATGTCACAAATATACAATATTTAAACTCTTGACACAGTTTTTAAACATAAACATGCTAAATGTGTCCCAGTTTATTCCTGGTTGCAGTGTATGTGAATGTCATCAACTGACAGGAAGTACACATGGACCCAAGCTGTTGCCTAGCAACGCAATCCTGTTGCAATTCCGTCGAAATGCGCTAAAACGGAGCGTTTCAGACAGAGGTTGAATACAGGCATATTCAGGCCGACAGTATGAGGAAAGTTACGTTTTTTTTTAACATTACAGCATGTAAACATCTTCTAGTAGAAACACAAAATACAAGTATGAACCTGAAAATTAGCATAATATGGGACTTTAATGCTCAGGCTGATCGGATTCTTAAAAAAATTCCTGAATCTGGGTCGTGATCTGGATCGCCACCAAAACCTAATGGATTGTTCATTGCGCTAAGCTCCACCCCTCCAAAAAATGTCATTCAAATCCATTGCAAACTTTTGGAGTAATCCTGCTAACAGAACGACAGAAGGACAGACAGACAGACCAACGCTGGTGAAAACAATACCTCCTTCCAAGGCCTGTAGGAGGTAATTATATGATGTGAAAGTGGCATTAGACCCTCCCTGCCTTGTAAATAACCACATTTATCAAACTCCATGTTCCCACTTTGTAACACTTTCTGTTATTTATTTGTAGTCTCCAACCCCTGATGGCATCACTATGACATCATCGGGGTTATGTTTCTTCAGATGGCAAATCTCCAGAGCCACAGAAGACAAACAACCATTTTCACAGGCCGTGTAATACTCATCATGACTAGTCACCTGACCTTTATGTGTTAAATGGGTGGAATGCCCCTTTAAACCACAACAAGCTCAAATGAACAGGAAACACAAAATGTCTCTCACAGGTTCACAG
>CAKALU010068229.1:0-29870 GCA_916700995.1 Hozukius guyotensis
GGGGGGGGGGGTTTAGACGGAGCTCCTGAGGCAATGCTACTTTCAAATTATGCTAGCTTTCCAACATCGTCGACCCTACCTTTAACTTTCATGAACTGAAAACACACTGTGACAAGCCGTAGTAGCGACGGTAGCCCCGCCCTAAAGCATACCCTGCTTTATGGTCTATTTGACTCTAAATGGGACCGTAATTTACTAAATGAACATCATGCTGTATTGAAGAAGACTTGAAACTAGCGATTGAGACCATAAACTCATGTTTACAATGTTTACTGAGGTAATAAATCAAGTGAGAAGTAGGCTCATTTTTTCAGAGACTTCTATACAATCACACTTCTTTTTGCAACCAGAGGAGTCGCCCCCTGCTGGCTATTAGAAAGAATGCAAGTTTAAGGTACTTCCGCATTGGCTTCACTTTTCAGACACGGAGGTAGCCCGCTGATACAGACACATATTCCAAAAACATCACATCTGCAGGTACAGTAGGCTATACATGATGGAAACAGAAATTTTGAATTTGAAATCTATTTCACAAACAATTTGGGATTGAAAGAGCACATTTTTACTCTATCTCTACCATACTAATGCCAAACATGCCATTCTGATACATTTTTATATCTATCCATTTTATTTCTTTTAAGCATTTTTAAACTTACAAAGTGTACCTGATATTTTCAGTTCCATAAATTTGCCCCTTTTACAGAAATACAGTGATTTTTTTTTTTTTACATTAGTCCCGACCCTTTGTTTCTTAAACATACATATTGCTCTCAAATCATTTGGACTTTTTCCTCCCTATTTTAAACATCTTTTGGAAAGTCATTTCTTTTTGACTTCATACATGATTTGCGCTGTTTTAAAATCGACCAAGTCTCTGAATTTTAGAGCCTTTAATTCAATAAACAGCGGGTTAGGTGGTTCGTAATGAGTAGTTTTGTTTACAAGTATAGCCTATAGTCTTTTGAAGTAAAAAAAAACTTGGATTTATTTTATGAGTGTTTCCCCACACTTCCACACAGTATGTTACAGCGGTGGAATAAGTATGCAGATCCTTTACTTAACTAAAAATAGAAATATCTAAAAATACTCTCTTACAAGTAAAAGTCCTGAATTAAAAATGTTACTTAAATAAAAGTACAGAAATTATATTAGCAAAATGTGCTTAAAATATCAAAAGTAAAAGTACTCCTTTCAGAGTGTTGTATTATTATATTATATTATATATTGTATTGTATTGTATTATAACATATATATAGTAGTAGTAATAGTATAGTTTATACGTGTATCTCATGTTTTTTTTATGTAAAACCTTAATCAGCAAAGTAACTAGTAACTATATGTGTCAAATAAATGTAGTGGAGTAAAAAGTACATTATTTCCCTGAAATACAGTGGACTAGAAGTTGCATAAAGTTGCATAAATAAATACTCAAGTGAAGTTCAAGTACTTCAAATGTATACTCATTACTTGAGTGAATGTACTTAGTTACAACCCACCACTGATAAGTCATGTATGGCGGTATAAGGATACACAATCAGGGTAAAAAAAAAGAAAAAAACAGGATTAAAATAAGGATAAAGATCAGAATCAGAATCAAAATCAGAAGCCAGCAGAAGAAACAGGACGAACAACAGGACGTCCTTATTTATCAACTAAATTGCTATGAGAGTCAAGTAGCATTACGGCTGTGGATGCACATTAATGTAAGTCAATTACGGCACCATGAATATGGATGATGTGGATGATTGCTGAGTTGAATTTACGCCAGCAGTTAAATCAATGTCAATGGGGACGTAGATGTTTTTAGACTTTTTGATTAGCATTTAGGAAGTCAGGCTCCAGATATTCACCGTGAATGTTGAGATCTTTAAGCTTTTAGATCGCGAGTCACACACACACAGCGGCTATGATTACACCTTCAAAGTGTAGAGGAGTAGAGGAGACATAATTTGTTACAGTGAGAGTGTAATGATTGAACAGGAAGAAGCTGTGAGCCAACGGTCTCCCTGACACACAATAAAGCTAATGTGACACTGTCAGAGGACTATAAATGTAAATCTATAGCAGTGATGTGCATGGGTAAGCTGCTGGTTTTGTGTACATACTTTATTCTGTTCAGTTGGCTTGCTTAATAAGATTTGCTCTCTCAGTATGTGCTTCAACCTATTTCTTTTTTTTCCTAAGGTTGATACGACCTCGTCTAATAACTCTCATACTCGAAGACCTACAAGTCCATTGGAGAGGTAAGGAAGCAGAGATGCTTAAATGTGTTTCCATTTGAAGGGCTAATGGCTGAAGTGCTTGTTACCGACAGAGTGGAGCAGTGCGCTGGAAGATGGCTATTACAGAAACAGGGAAATCTGGAGGACAGATGTGTAAGGGCAGAAACGCAGACGCTCTGAGTGGGTCTCTGATGTTTACCTTGGTTATCTCCAATTTACCAGTCTGCCTGTACACATTTCCCCTCAAAGAGCATATTACTCACATTAAAATAACATTCATTTACTCTATATCGACATATTTATGACGCACCGTATGTATGAAGGCAGACAGGGTGGACGTAATAAAAGCTAAACCTATACGAGCTAATAAAATCCAAAAGGACAACTCTGCAGTAAATCCTTCCAATGTGAAGATTAAAGCGGGGGTAGGCAGGATGTTTTTGGCATCATTGGGAAAAAATTCCATAACAACCTTTCAGCATATTGTAATTCAAGTGTTCTGAGAGAAAACTAGACTTCTGCACCTCCTCATGGCTCTGTTTTCAGGCTTTAAAAAATCTAGCCAGTGACAGGAGACCTTGGCCAATCACATGTCATTTCAGAGAGAGAGAGCGTTCCTATTGGCTGTTCATTCAACGGAAGCAGCTGTCAATCACTCGCGAACTCCGATCAAATGGTCAAACTAGGCAGCGCTGATCAAATATGAATCGATATTCTGTTACTGTAATGCTGTGTACAGAAACATCGTGTAGTGTACTGTGGAGCTGTAAAATAAGAAAGTTTGCTCCGGCTGGTGGGCGGTGCTTGGTAATTTCCTCAACTGATCTCAACATGGCTGCGGGGTCACAAACTTTCTCATTGTACAGCTAAACAGTACACTACAAGATGTTTCTGAAAACATTTTATGTGAAAAAAGGCATTACAGTAACAGAATATTAATTCATGTTTGATCAGCGCTGCCTAGTTTGACCGTTTGATTGGAGTTTGCAAGTGATTGACAGCTGCTCAGAGACGGCAAGGCTCCAGCTCGGCTCTGATTGGTTGTTTTCCTCTGGTCTGTGAAATCTTGCAGATGCCGTTAGGAGCACCGGAGGACACCGGAGGACACAGAGGCACATGATTTTTTTCAGATTAACTGTCTCATGCACTACTGTCAGGATATAGTGACCGTTTTATAAAAATAACTTTTTTTAATCATAGTTGCTCAACTCCCGCCTACTGCTGCTGCTGCTTTAAAATGTCAAGTTTTGGTGTTTTAAGCTGTGTTTTAATGGATTACTTCAACTTATTTTGTCGCCATATTCTAAAAACAAACACATGAGCACGTGACTTTTCAGCGTCTCAGATTCTCTCTCCGAGTGCTCTGTCTATACAATTACCCACATTCAGTTCTCACATCATCTGCAACTACAGGCATATCAAATCCCAACCAGTTGGAGACAGCATTTCCTTATAAAGGAAAAGCCTGCGAGGGATAGCTTGATATAGCTGTGCCTCCCTCACTAAGTAGAAACATCAAACATGGGTTTTCGGTCTTCTTATAATGAGCTGTCTTCAGCTGTCAAGTGGTGGCGGGTGGTTGTAACCGGCTTTCCATGCAATGAAAAACTGACTGCTGTTTCTGCCTTCAGAAAAAGCAGGTCATTTGAATAATGTAGAGCAACAGTAAATAGCGTTCCGCCTGCAGCCAGAAACCACATTGTACTTTATCTCTACAGAATTAGCTACTGTAGTTTGATGCAATCTACTGACAGCACACAGAGAAACATAACCATGAAATATTTCAGTTCCGTTCGGAACAGAAATAATGCACTCACTGTTGTGCTGCTGATGTATGAGTCAAACAGCAATACTTCAGGTAATTCAATAGCACACCAGAGCATTCACACACAGCAACAGCAAAGCGTAAAAAACACACAGCCATTCGCTCTGTATCAATCAGCTGAATGACATGCTGCCTCGTGTGAGTGTCAACAGATCCTGTTTGGGGACTTGTTCGGCTCGAGAGCAAAACCCAACAGGTGAGGGCAATTCAGCAGCTGTCAACACAGTCCAGAATATAATCAGTCTATGAACGGAGCCACAACAGGCTACATCCATTAGCTTCTTTTTTGTTTTGTTTTTTTACTCCCCTACCAGCCGACTTTACAGCGGCTGAGCTGCTGTGTGATGCAGCATGTACATTCAGGAAGCTGAATACCGGCATGTGGTTTGCATACGTCACGATATTTGATTGAGAAATGTTCAGGCAAATACTGTAGAATTGAGAAATGTGATGTGTTTCCATAGAAAGGGTTTCAGAGAACCGGTTATTGAGAAACCAGCACAACAACAGCATCGCATCCTGGTTTGCCACCACGAAATGAAAAAATACAAAACAGAAGAATTTCTACCAAGACTTAAGACAAAAACTATGACTGCAGCAAATGATTGTTTTCATTATTATATGATCCAATTCATCCTTCAGTCTGAAGAGTAATAGTGAAAAATGAGCCCAAAGACTTCGATACAACAATCCAAAAACTCAAAGCTATTCAATTCACAATCACATTAAATGTCAATTTGCAAATTCATCTGCAACTGTTTTGATAGTCGGTAAATTGTTTAAGTCATATGTTTTTCAATCGGAAGTGACAATAATTCTCTGGTTGCAACTTCTCGAATGTGAGGATTTGCCATTATAATAGTAAATTGAATATCTTTGGGTTTTGCACTGTTGGTTGGACAAAACAAGAAATTTGTGTAGCATTTAGGGGGATCTATTGGCAGAAATGGAATATAATATTAATAAGTATGTTTTCTTTAGTGTATAATCACCTGAAACTAATGATTTGAGCATATTTTTTATTCTAAGTGCAGTACCTGTGAGGGTTTCTGGACAATATTTCTCATTGTTTTGTGTTAATTGATTTCCAATAATAAATATATATACATACATTTGCATAAAGCAGCATATTTGTCTACTCCTGTGTTGATGAGATTATTAAATACTTGACAAATCCCCCTTTAAGGTACATTTTGAACAGATAAAAAATGTGTGATTAATTTGTGATGAATCGCAATTAACTATGGACAATCGTGCGATTAATCATGATTAAATATTTTAATCGATTGACAGCCCTAGTTTATACTGTATGTACATATGGAACATTACAGTAGCCTAGAACGGACAAACCAAACACTGGCTCTAGATAGGGACATTTGTGTTTTCACGTTGGCCACCGTAGTTTCCTACAAACCTGGCACATGGGAGAAGTTTCAGTTGGTTGCAATCCGCAACCACATTGCTAGATGCCGCAAAATCCTACACACTGCACAATTAAACGATTCATCTAGTACTAAAACTGTTGTCAATTCATTTTCTGTAATACCAATTAATCGACTAGTTGTTATTTTAGACACACACAGATCAATCATTTCAGCAGCATTCGTCAGCATTGCGTGGGTCTTGGATTTTCGGTTTCAAAGATGCGCTTTAGAAACCTGCTCCTCTGTAAATGCTGCCCATCCACACTGTCCTGTCATTTCCAGTTAGGCAACTGATAGTTAAGCAAAGCGGCAGACGCAGCCAGCAGGCCACTTGATCATATAGGTCAGGAGGACCGCAAGCCCCCAGCCAAGAGGTGACACTCCACATCAGCAACATACCAAACAGCCCGGTGTCATTTCACTGACACTTCCTACACAGATGCATTAGGAGCATTTATACACTCTGGATCCCACGCTGAACGTCTTAATGTGTCGCCAGAATTGTACCTCGGGTGCCTCAATAAACGCCCATACTCTCTAACTGCTTGTTTTATGATTGAGTTAAAATGCAAGGTGACACATTAACAGCTGAATGTTACATCCTCTCTCCGTTCTTCTATCAATAATTCATGTTATTACTGCAGCAGCGTGATATCTCCAAAAACATTACTGAGTGAATTTATGGCTATGACTGCACATAATGGACTGGAAGTGGGGGGAAAAACAGACTTCAGCTGCGAAACTGTAGATAACTCTGTTCCAGCAACACATGACTCCGGCGTTCTCATTGAAATTAAAATCCATATCATTCAATTTATATGGACGCGGTGGTGGCAAAACAGCTCATAAGGGACATTCCCAATTCTATATTCGGTGATCCAATTAGAGACAATGCACCCTGAAATATTCCATATCACTCCGAACAATGCCCCGCGAGAAATCCACGCCGCTGTGCTCGTACAGTGAGGAGGACATTCCTGACTGTCAGCGTTCTGCGGCGGAGCGTCTCATCGCTCGGACAGGACTTTCAGCTCGGGAGTCAAGGGGTGCACGCTCCTGGTGGGTGGGTGTCTTTCTATACTGTGGGTACACTCACACACACAGTGCTCCTGTCATGCTGGGAAGGTTTCAGCCTGCTGCCTCAGAGAGGTCAGCGCTGGAATTCCTAAGGCCAAAGGAGATTAGTAATTGAGTAATGGACATGGTGACATGGACAATGAGGAGACAGAGCAGGGGAAGGAGAGAGAAAGAAGGAGAGAGAGAGGTATGAAACACAATATGAGTTCATTATCTATCTCCCCTCCCCATGACTGACCTTGGCTTCAGTGTCCCAAAACAAACTTATCTAGGAATTAAAAAGGGAGCTCTGGGGAGTAAGCCAGGCACAATTGAATTAGAATATGTTTTTTTTTGAGAGCGACTCAAGACTAGAAAGAGTTCAAGGTACGACGTTTAAAAGGTGAGAATTATTGGTGCATAATGTTCTGCCACTTAACGCATGCAGTTTATTCATATGCATAAAAGTTGCCGTAATATCTGCAGGGGTGCCGAACTCATCTTTTATTCACTGATTCCATTAAGAGATTGCGCTTACATGAGCCGGGGTGATGTATGAACTTAGCATTCTTTCGCAGTGATAACGACGGAGAAAAAAATGGCAAGATAACAGGAGTTTTTTCAAAGGCTTTCTGAAAGTGGGTGAGGCATCCATCATGTAAGGTGACACCACACGAAAAAAGCTGTGTCAGCTCCCTCTGGATCACAGCAGCTTTTGTACTCTTGTATTTTAACAAATAGCACACAGGAGACAAAAAGCAGACTGAGATGCATGACGATTCCACATGCTAAGAAACTCGGTTGAGAACGGGAAATATCGGCTCTCTCATCTGTGGCTGTATTGTCCTCAAAGGTTATAATAACGATCCACTGTAGCTGGGGGCGCTGGAGTCATGCATCAAGGCAAATGTTTGCATGTTCAAGTGGTTAGTCAATGACAAAGTGGAAAAAAAAGCCGAGCTAAAGAGCATCAAAAGTCTCTTGTGTGTTGACAAAGCGGTCGCTGCTGTAACATATCATTACTTAAGGGCTGCAAAGACACAAAACAGGAATCAAGAATCAAGAAGAATGACAACTCCTTAACCAAATGGGAAATATTAGTGGGGGCTTTATATAGCCTTTTGAAGTCCAGGGTATTCAGTTTTAAAGGTTTTAAATTACACTATCCTAAAAAGCTGGTAATAATTTACATGCTATTTCAGCAATGGTGAGGAATTCACTGGAGGGCAGTGTTCAGAGTTAATGACTTGTTCTGCGGCAGGAGGAGGCACACATGCGCGCACGCTACGTGTGCACGCTAAAAGCCCCCCCCCCCCACCACCACCATCACCACCTCCACCTCTAAATTCCTGCCATTGTTGTGTGAATGGGGAGATTTGGTATAATGCACAGACTGGCCAAGACAAGGCAGCAGCACTGACGTTCTTAAAAAAGATCACTGTAAAAATGCGCCGTATCACATTTGCACTGGAGTCATTCAGCGCGACGACCTTATCCATCAAAAATGCTGCTCGCATATCTGAGCCACTTACACTTAACTCAACTAGCATCCCAGATGCCTGAATTACCCATTCAGGGTTTTTTCCCTTAGGAAAAATCAAAGAAGCAGCAAATGAATACAATCTAATTTCCCTACAAGCTGGCTTCCCAAGCACTGAAACACATGCATGGACTACTGCCATGTACTGAAGAAATGGCTCTGGACGCATGCCAAAGTGTTTTCCACAGCAATCAATACTGGCCTAGTGCTGCAGTCCCCGGCCTGTCAGTGTGTGTGTGTGTGTATGTGTGTGTATGAATGCGTGAGTGTGTGCCAAAGCCCTGTCAGCTAGAGGGACAGAATAGAGGAGAAGAGAGGTCAGATGAAATCAGAGGTGATGATAATAGCACATTAATATAACATGATCCAGAAATATTCTCAGCGGTTGTGAATTCCCATTAAGAGCGCCTTGCTGTATTTGCACTAAAGTGGGATATATAGTATAAGATAAGCATAAGCAATTAAGCGCCTGAAGCGGAGTATACAATAAGTGGGTGTTGTGTGTGTGCGCGCGGTGTGAGCTGTTATCTACAACAGCTCTCTCCTGAAATGTGGGGTCCAAAAAAAACAAAGTATTAAAGCCGGCGAGCGGTATACCAGCAGGAGAGGCAGGCCATTTGGAGTGAGAAGAAATAATGTGTCACTCAATGAGTTTTAAAACACATGTGACTGTTTAGTCAGTGGCAGTTTGCAGGCAGACAAATAGAGCGGAGGCCCCAATAGAGGGTTTGTCATAATGGGTGAGCAACTCGACACAAAGCCTGTTTAAAGAGCCAGCAGAGCTCAACTGGTGGGGGTAAACACTGCTCGCCGGGGCTGAGATGCAATGAAAAATACAGCTTCCTCCACATATGGACTTAATAATTAACCCAGAATAAATAGATTAATACATTTTCTCTGGATCTGTTCATCAACTATTCAGCAAACAGAGCGCAGAGAGGGGAGTTTATTCAATGAATCATATTTCTATTTCCAGCCAAAGCCTGACTGGATTTAAAGCTGGCAGCGTTTAAAAAGGAATTGACCTCCAACCCTGTGACAGAAGAAAAACAAGCACAGTAGGTCATGGGGTTGGTTCCTCACGTCGCCACACAGCACAGCAAAACACGGCAAACACGGCGCAGGCAGGAGGGGCTGAGAGCAAACAAATACCTGAGAAATAACCAGGAAATTACATCATGCCTCGGCGCTGAGAACACAAGTGAATCAGTAATCCAATTTCCAAGTGAGCTGTGTTCAATATGAGCCTGTTCTGATGTCTTGGAAAAGTTGTGCCTTTTTTGGTATTTGGGAGGATACTGTGCTTTAGGCTTAAGATAATACAGTATGAGGTGTGATCTCAGAGAGAAACACAGCACTGATTGTTTACATGTCAAATGTCAAACGCTGCTTTTGTTTTTATGTTGAGTGAATACGACACAGTCTCACGGCAGTTCGTGAATTAGTCACGAAATTTTATTTATTTGATTCGTGTACATGGACACGAACTTCCCTTTTTGTTTTAGTGACGCTCAGCACGACTTTCAACAACGTATTTTTCGTGCGTTTTCATACGAATGTCCAGCAACACATGACGCACTTGTCAATTTCCGCTCCAGTCTTTTCAAAATGAAACTACTTAGTTAGGTTTAGGAAAAGATCGACTTGGTTTGGCTTAGGCAACAACACTACTTAGCGTGGTTTAGGTTCAAATAACTCCAGAAGTGCTGTAACTTAAGTAAGGAAGTTACCTGACAAATAAATCAACTTTGACTTGTGGTTTCACACGAGACGACTTGATTTCGTGCCGACCATCACAAAAAAAAAAGTGAAATTCGTGTCTATGTACACAAATCAATACATTAAATGTTGTGACTATTTTACAAACTGCTGTGCGACTGGTCTGGTGAATAACATTCAAGAGTAAATCGAAGAATAAATGTCATGAGCTTCCATGTTGACACCGTGTTGTGGCTTTACCTCATGATGTGCTCTTTTAGCACTGAAACCTTGTGAAAACAGCACACTTCCTGAGAGCTTATCAGGTTCATATCTGTGTGAGTCACTGGGCTAATCTGAACTCCTGATTTTCAGCCAGTCAATTGCAGATTCAGAGTAACTCCACAGTCATTAATCTGCCTTTATAACTCAAGAGTCCCGGAGAAAAATGACTAATGTGCGGTTTATGAACTCCACTTCCCAGCAGAGCTGAAAAATGAACTCTCCTCTAGTGTTTACGTTTTAAAAAACACAAATCCTCGTTTCCCACTTCTATCACTCAGCCAGTGAGTTTTGATATGACGGCTTCTTATTGTGAGGCTGGTTTACCCTTCTTGTTTGTTTTTGGGATTATGGGTTGCATCTGTAAGCGCTCCTAGCTCACTCACACAGTGCAGATTAGTGTTGTGGGGCAAAGTCAGCGAGAATCTGAAGCGAAGGTCATAAAACTGACTTGAAGTTGTCAGGGCAATTTCCACTGTGTAATACAGTAAGTAGTCCGATTTGCAGAGAGCATGGAGGTTTGACAAGCCCTTTAATTGAGATCAGCCTGCAGACACCTTCAACGCATCATCCTCAAATGATATTATCCCATAGTCTGGTTTGTTCTACAAGCAGACTTGCAACTTCAAAGCACGTGCAATGTATCTCTGGTGATGCAGGATTGATGCAAGTTGCTGCATAATTCATGCAGGGAAATGGCTTTTTATTCCTCTTGTACTCTGTTATTAAATACACAAACTACAGCAGCTGCTTTTCCTCTCGAATCACTCTGCGTCTCCTTGATTCTCTCACATTTGCATTGGCACTGCTGCAGTCCCTCTCTCTTGGTAGTTAATATAATATTTTCCAGATATGCCCAATGGACTGGAATGCAAGCACTTTGCAATGCAAATAAAGTCTTTGGGTAAAGGGGCGGAGCTGACATGTCGTTGCGCAAGTGTGGCCTCAGAATCGGCGATGCATGCACTCAAAGTAATTACTAAATAATTGCAGCGTGTTAAAGGCTAAAGGGAGAGGGCTCCAGGAGATGATACCCGTTCAGAGGAGAAGAGGAAGAAGAAGCAGAAAAGATGATAGCTTGTCTAAGCGGCAGCCCATAAATAGCCACCTTTTCTCATGAAAGGGAAACGTGATAGCCTCTCTATTACTCAAGAGGAAAGAATGCAAGTAAAGCATGAGCGGAAGAGAAGAGTGGAGCACAAACACGGCTTTGTCCTTCACCATATAAACAATATAACAGCAGCGGAGAAGCATTTCCATCCAGCCGCAAGTGATCAAAAGCAGAGAGGAGTAATTAAAGCGCTGTTGAGGAATATGAGAGGGAAAACAACATCATTTGTTTTACAGCCTGGTGCGAAAAAAAAAAAAACCCAAACCCAACAAGCTCTCTCAATATATCTGTGAGTAATGGCATTCAGAGCAGCGATGGAACCGGATCACAAGCGCCACATATGGCCACAGTCAATCACAACTATTGCCTTTCTGTGCCAACAACAGCGTAATGCAACACGGAGGCGTTTTTATAAAGTGCTGCCTCAAAAAAACGCGAGCCGACAATCTCTCATTGTGTTGTGGATGGAAACGTCCACATGGAAACATGATGCAAAGAGGTGGAGAGTTTAAAACGTGTCAGAGCTGGCTGAGCTCCGACACGCTTTATGACTCTCTGTCTCTTTCAACATCAGCATTACTAAATATCTAATATCTATCGCTGAGAACCATCTGAGCTGTTTCACCCCAAGCAGTCAGTACCGTTTGCGCAATTTCCGCTCGTATGTCAGTATTTGACACGCTTTTCTACCGAGAAATGAAATGACGGATCTTTATATAGGCGCAGGATTCTTGCGGATTTTCCCTCTTTATAACACAATTAACCTCATAGAGCGCAGCGGCAGCCTGATTGAGCGCAGCTGGACAAGTGCACATTCAGCAGTTGACACCACAATAGGCTGAAGTAAAACTGGAGAGCTCTAGGTCAATCATTTATAACTGCTCTGGCACATCAATGTCACTATTGATGCGGTGTGTTTATATGAATGTTTCCGCCACCGGAGACTAAAAACATCCGCTGCTGCCAACTCTTAAAGATGCAGCTTAATAAAAACACTGCGAGAACACAGAGACATAAACAGCAATCATTCCTCATTATTCATCAGCAGATTAACATGCCTACCTCTCCATGGGTGCCCGTGCGTCCCTGGGGAGTATCCTCCGGTAGGAAATAAAGTTTGGAGCTTGATAAAAGTTGCTTGCTTGTTCTTTCTTCCCAGAGCAGCTGAAGCTCCGCTATGCAAATAGGATCCTCCGGTTTACATCTGACGAAGAAGAAGTCTCCCAGAGACAGAATCCTCGGTTTACCGTCCCGGTGACATTTAAAGGCTTTATAGAATATATATGGTCCATGTAAACCGCAAGACGAGCCCACCCACTGGAGAGGAAGAAATGGGAGAAATTAATGCATGTCTCATCAACTCATTTGGTAAACAAATCATCGTTTAAGAGGACACAAACATTTCAACCATCCATGCGTAATTACGCACGGCTGGCCAACATCACATTAGGAGATCTCTGGTTTTCTGCACACAATCAGTATCATGGAACTATTTTTAGATGTTCAACATATGACACAGATGTGCTCGCGCTAAATGCAATGTGTCAAACTTTTGTGGATGAGGCACGTGAGCGCAGTTTACATGGAGGTGTCGATTAGCGCAATGCGATAAATATAAAACACAAATATAGACGGTTGATAAGAAACGTTACCTTCAGTGAGTTCGGCTCCATCTCGACGTTATGAATTGATTAAACTCAACACGCTCTCCAAACTTGCTGGCTTGAATGGATCGCCGAAGGTCCTGGAAGGGACATATTTCTGTGGAGTTTAAAACATCGCGTATTAGCCGATTAAGAGTCATGGAAAAAAATATGTTTTGCGGTGAATAAACAGGATTAAATATTGTGTAAATCTGCGTAATTATTTATTGGGGTAAATCGGTGATTGTGATTTTTTTGGCGAATTTCTATTGAGCGTAATGGTGTGTTTGGGCAAAATATCAACATATAATCATAATTATATACATTTTAAATTATCAGTACATGGTAATTGTATTTAAAAATACACAATATGGTTTTGG
This sequence comes from Hozukius guyotensis, assembly GCA_916700995.1. Classification (NCBI taxonomy): domain Eukaryota; kingdom Metazoa; phylum Chordata; class Actinopteri; order Perciformes; family Sebastidae; genus Hozukius; species Hozukius guyotensis. The sequence continues at coordinate 13,182 of CAKALU010068229.1, forward strand.
GAGAATGATGTGCCTACAGGAGCTTAACCTGTGCTGATATACTGTGTTTATGTGCTGTTCTCACACCGTGTGCCTTCCAGGACTTGTGTAAAAGACGTTCACTATGAAAGCACATTTCTCACAGTAATGACACTGAGGCGCTGCTGTGGATGCCTTCAAGAAACAATGTTACATGAAAGTTAATAGGGCTATCAAATGATTCCTCAAAAGGCGATGTGGGGCTCGTGAGGTGCCGGTTGGGCTCTGAGCGGAACGCGCCATGCTTTATGGCTCAGGCTCGCGCGGGTTGGCGTTAATGCTGAAAATAATAATGGCCTTTATGTATTTTTTTTTTTTTTTTTTGAGGCGAGCATGAAAAGACAAAATTGGCCGAGTTGGAAAGCTGGGCGTCACGAGACAGAATCCACGAGGCGGTCCATTACGCAGACATAAATCATGTTGAAACACCGCGCTGACCTTGTGAAGACAGCGGGATATAATGTGACACGGGTTAACACATTGGCACGATCAAAGCCTCTTATATAATTATGTTGATTAATATTTATTAGGCTGCCATAAACGCTGCGGATCACACAAATATTAGGAGGACCGATATAAAACTCTGAATTATTAATAATAGCTGTGATATTTATGCAAAGTTACACAAACTTCACGCTTTCTATTTACATGTGTGGACTCATTGTGCCTTCAGTCTCGGCTGCTGAATGTGTCAGCTGTATTTTATGGGCTGTCTGGACTCATGAATGTGTTGCTTGCAGTACCCGGCTCTGTCCACAGCGCTGCGCTGTTTCTCCGCTGCTGTCTTCATCCTCCTCCTGCAGCCTTTAGCCTGCATTTATCCACCACTCAGATCACAGAGCATGAAACAGCGACATAGGCCTACTTCTGACACCAGCTATTTCAAGTACACTATTACGCAATGCGCTTTCTTTTCCTGAAATGACGGCCGGAGCATACAGGCGCATTGATTCACAGCCAGCAAAGTGTTTTCCTGTCTACCAAACGGACATGTTTCCTTTTCTCTTCTGGTTCTGCTGCTGTTATGAATGGCTGGCTGGTAGTTATATTAAACACATATACAGTGGCATCAAGGCTCAGAGACAATGACTTTTAACTACTATTTCAATGGGGTTCAATAATATAATATAATATAATATAATATAATATAATATAACATAATATTACTACTATTGTACATTTCCAGAATTATTCTTATTCATTTCTTATTTATACCATTCTGGGATGGGAGACTTTGACCAATCACAGGTCATTTCAGAGAGAGAGAGCGTTCCTATTGGCTGTTCATTCAACAGGGGCAGCTGTCAATCACTCACAAACTCCGATCAAACTGTCAAACTAGGCAGCTCTGATATGAATCAATATTCTGTTACTGTAATGCCTATTTCTCACATAAAATGTTTTCAGAAACATCTTGTAGTGTACTGTTTAGCTGTAAAATGAGAAAGTTTGCTCCGGCTGGTGGGCGGTGCTTGGTATTTCCTCAACTGATCTCAACATGGTTGCCGGGGTCACAAACTTCTCATTTTACAGCTAAACAGTACATTACAAGATGTTTCTGAAAACATTTTACATGAAAAATTTATATTATAGTAACAGAATATTGATTCATATTTGATCAGCGCTGCCTTGTTTGACCATTTGATCAGAGTTTGCGAGTGATTGACAGCTGCTTGAGACGGCAGGCTCCAGTTCAGCTCTGATTGGTCGTTTTCCTCCGGTCTGTGAAATCTTGCAGATGCCGTTAGGAGCACCGGAGGACACAGAGGCACATGATTTTTTTCAGATTACCTGTCTCATGCACTACTGTCAGGATATAGTGACAGTTTTGTAAAAAAAATAACTTTTTTTAATCATATTTGCTCCAATCTGCCTACTGCTGCTTTAATAGATTCCACTTATAAGTATTTTGTATTTACTTTTTTGCACTGTAGTTATTTGTTATATATTGCACATTTAATGTAAATATTTGTACATATTTCATATTTCTTATATTCTCATTTTCTTATTTTAATTTTAGTACTTATATTTCTTTACACATGTTGTGTTTATATTGTAGCATTATGTACACAATTTATATTTTACATATGCCTTTATTTCTTGTTTTCTTACATTTCTTTATGTTTATACAAGAATAACTGTAACGCCCCAATTTCCTCTTGGGATCAATCATTTTTTTCTGATTCTGATTAATATAATATAATATAATATAATGTAATATAATGTAATACTACTGTATATTTAAAAAAAAATATTCATATTCATTTATTATTTATACCATTCTGGCATTTATTTATTTAACACACTTAATAGATACCACTTCTTAGCATTTTGTATTTACTTATTTGCACTGTGGTTATTTGTTATATATTGCATGTCTTAATGCAAATATTTGCACATATTTCATATTTCTTATATTCTCATGTTCTTATTTTAGTACTTACTTATATTTCTTTACATATATTGTGTTTATTTGTAGCATTATATACTTAATTTACATGTTACATACTGCTTTATTTCTATTTTTACATTTCTTTTTGTTTATACAAGAGAAACTGTAACAGCCCAATTTCCCCTCCGGGACCAATAAAGTATTTCTGAATTTGGTTAATATAATATAATATAATATAATATAATATAATATGATATAATATAATATAATATAAAACAGTTGGTAACAAGATCATCATTTCAGTCCTCTAAATGTCACCAGCAGAGTTTCTCTTCGCTGCCCTCTATTCAAAGGAGCAGCAGAACATGATGTATTCATACTAAAATAGCTGAGGCAATGTTCTGTGACACTCAAATATTTTAAGTACCAGTTTAGTGCACCAGTTCGTAGTAAAAGGTGGATTGCACAGAGGCTCGTTGTCTTACATGCGACTGCAGCAGTGTTGGGATCCTGCAGTGAATCTCATATAAACCACGGCTCTCAGTGTTATCTCCCCCGATTTCTCTCCCAGCCATTTCAGTGGCTGAATCAATGGGGTTGCATTGTTAATGGCAGCCACTATAATGAAGTCCCTGGTTAATCAATGGCACCACTAGAGCTCTTATCTGGCAATTGCAAGTGTTTGCTTGTCAACAGCCGGAGCCCCCTGCAGCACGACGACTGCAAAGTTGTGATGCAGATATTGATGTGGGTCGGTGTGACTGGAGCTTCATGTTGAGAGATCTTTATTGATAATAAAGAGAGAGTTGTTGGACAAATGTGATGACATAATGTCAAAATTAGGGCTGTCAATCGATTAAAATATTTAATCGCGATTATGATCGTGCATGATTGTCCATGATTAATCGCAAATTAATCGCACATTTTTTCTGTTCAAAATGTAAAAAAAAAGTATTTAATACTCGCATCAACATGGGAGTGGGCAAATATGCTTCCTTTATGCAAATATATGTATATATTTATTATTGGAAATCAATTAACGACACAAAACAATGACAAATATTGTCCAGAAACCCTCACAGGTACTGCATTTAGCATAAAAAAAATGCTCAAATCATAACATGGCAAACTGCAGCCCAACAGGCAACAACAGCTGTCAGTGTGTCAGTGTGCTGACTTGACTATGACTTGCCCCCAAGCTGCATGTGATTATCATAAAGTGGGCATGTCTGTAAAGGGGAGACTCGTGGGTACCCATAGAACCCATTTACATTCACATATCTGGAGGTCAGAGGTCAAGGGACAACTTTGAAAAAGGACATGCCAGTTTTTCCTCGCTGAAATTTAGCATAAGTTTGGAGTGTTATTTAGCCTCCTTCATGACAAGCTAGTATGACATGGTTGGTACCGATGGATTCCTTAGGTTTTTTCTAGTTTCATATGATGCCGGCCCAGTGAAAAGGAAGAGAGGCAACCCTTTCACAATGTCTCTGAGATTAGATATGTTTGAATAAAGGACATCAATAAGATATATTTACATGGTTTAACACTGTGAGTGATAAAACATGAAAATAATGAATTAATTAATTTAAATAATATGGGCTCTACATTAGTCTATAGACAAATAAGTAGCTTGAGGAATACACTGTAAGCCATATTGAAGTTTAACATTAATTTCAGACACCAGTAATAGCTTAAATCCCCTTAAGTAAATCTGAAAGTAACCCTCTTTAAGTCCAGACTCGTATGTGGGTTGTGAATCTTTCAGGGTTTCCTTTTTATTCAGTTTATATTCATCAATTCCCAAATTTGGAATCACTGCTCACACACATTTGTTTATCGGGGCATTTTGCTGAGTTGCTGAGTTAAATAAGATCACTCCCTACATGAATATTCTTTGTTTCATTTTCAAAGCTCTGACACAAAACTTGTTCTTACCGCTGTTTATGTGTTGTGTTGACTGCATGAGCGAGCCAAGAAGCCTGAAAAATCTCCACAAATGAAGGCACTAAAAAGGCCTTGAAATACTCTGAAGGAAAACTCGAGGCAGATACTTGCTTGTTTGTTGCCTGTAGCAGAAATGAGTGGATAAGTGGTAAAACCTTCCTTTTTCTAAGCACAGGTGTTCCACATTCTCCGAAATGAGGCAGCCTCAGCAGGGAGCCACAAATGAGTTTGGAAAGTCACCTCAAAATAGAGAGCTGGGTTTACAGTTTCAACCACAGCAAAGCAACACAAAAGCCATTAAAATAGCATATTCCTCCATAATTTTGAACATATGTTGACATGTCTTACTGATGAATACGAATGTTAGTTAGAATGGCTTCAAAATAATATTTATTTATAGAACCACCGCAGAGCTACAGGTAAGAAATCAACTCAGAGAGAGCTGCAGAGATCAATTTAAATCAAGCCTTTGATGGTCCAGCTCAGAAGAAAGCAAAGGGAAATGATTTATTTGCATTTCTCAGTTCCTGTGAACAGAAAACAGTTACCACACAGTTTTTAATTAGGCTCGTGAGCCTCCAACAAACGGTAGAAATGTTCGTTGACAGTAAAAGTAAATTTTTAACAGTCCCCGTTAAAGCTGTAACTTTGAGCAAATATGATAAAAGTTATTTTTATCATATACTGTATATACAAAACATTTTTTTTTTTTATAAAACTTTTATAAATCCTGACAGTAGTACATAAGATTAATCATATGTCAAAAAATGAATGTTCCTCTGTGTCCTCCTGTGCTCCTAATGGTATTTGCAAGATTTCACCGCGCCCAAAGGAAAATAACCAATCAGAGCCGAGCTGTCTCTGGGCAGCTGTGAATAACAACAAAACTCCGATCAAACTGTCAAACTAGGCCGCGCTGATCAAATATGAATCAAGATTCTATTACTGTAATGCCCATTTCTCTCCTCAAATGTTTTCAGAAACATATTTAAGTGTACTGTTTAGTTGTAAAATGAGAAAGTTTGCGACAGTCAAGCCAAAACCAAGCACCGCCCACTAGCCGGTTTAAAGAGGCGAAGTATGAACGGTAGTCAACGGCGAGAGACAAATATTTTTTTGATCTTGTTTGAATTGCACCATGAATCACACATCTGATGTTTGTCAATTCAAAACAGAATTTTGCAAGTCAAGAAAGTCTCAGTTTGTTGTAAAACTGTTGAAGTATCAGACTGTGAAAATACGTAATTAGAAAGACAACACAACCAAAAGTCTCCTTATTGTCGTCTCTCTCTCTGAAGCTACGATGTCTGTGTGTTTCCTACTGGGATGAACTCACACCAGCAACGGATCTGATCCTTCTTTCTCTTCCCGGCTGATAAAAAGACCAGAAGTAGCTGGATAAAACACATCAGGTCAGATAACGTTACGTTTGTGCGTGGTCATAGCGTGTTGGTGACGTATATTGTCTGAGACGAGAGATGTAGTTCACTGAGCTGTTTCACACAAAACTAAATGATACTACGACAAACTGAGACTTTCTTGACTTGCAACAGGATCTTTTAAATTGACAAACATCATATGCCACAATTCAAACGGCATCAACAAATTATTTCTCTCTCACCGTTGACTACTGTACATATTTTTTCTTAAATAAGGTCCCATGGTGGTCCACCGGAAGGAGGGATTTAATATTTTTAATTTAACATACAGTATCTTTTTATGGACAAGACCAATATGCAAAACCCAATAAATAAAACATTCAAAATATAACATAAACATGTCTTTTTTTTTTTTTTAGATGAATAAATACAAAAAAATTAAATTAACTAATGATTGTAATAAAACAACGAACGTCATTAAATAAGCCAGCAATCTACAAAGATTGCTGGCTTTGATTCAAGCAAAACAAATCAAAGTGTTTCTTGTGTAGTTAAATCTGGACACATAAACTGCACCGCAGCCAATCATCAGAGTGAAGTCGTCAATGTCTACAACTGTTATTGTGCAATATTTTCAATATTTTTATATCAACAATGAATAACATTACTATGTGTATTTGAAAGGGGTCACTTGTAATGACAAACCCACAGAGAATTATCACTTGACTCTGCAGCTCCCCACAACTCTACAGAGTGTTTAGCTTCTTTTAGCAAATTTTTTTGTTTTTCTGCCCACAACTCTAGTGTTTTGGTCTGATAAACCCACTGTAAAGTTAGCAACTAGCTGGTGAACATAGCATTTAGCAGCTAGAGACAGAAAAAAAATATTTTCTATGCTAATATTCAGTTTTGTACCATTAACGGACACTTGTACCAATTGGTAGAGCTTTTTTATGACAAAGGATTTGACTGTTTGTGGGTATTCATTTACCTCATTCTGTTCAGTGAGCCTGAATGTTTTTGGGTCTAACACACTTAAAGGGGAACACCACCTAAATTATGAATTCCAATATGTTATTTCCAAGGCCTATAGTAAAGGTCAATCAATATTTGTGAACACAAGCTCCTCTCTCTCAAAGCCAGAAACCAGAGAAGTAAGCCTCAAACTTGTGATGTCATAAAGTCTGGAGCTGCCCGTAGACAATGAATGGAAGATTTTATGGACCCACGGAATGTTTGTTTTTCTTTTTATACCTAAATGAACTTTATTCTATTGTAGAGTTGTCAGTTGTGAAACAGAAAATGTTCCCATATAGTCAGATCATTCCCCTGGGTGCTCTCAGTGTCATCTAGAACATCTCTCCCTATCGTCTATGGAGCAGCTCCACACTTTATACCCTATGACATCACAAGTTTGAGTATAGCACTGTAGTTTTTGTATTTGGGAGAGAGTTGTTCATGTTTACTAATATTTTTTTGACTGTCTTAGACTATAAGAATAACATGTATGAAATTTTAAAATGGGCATAGTTCCCCTTTAAACCAAGAACTAGAGATATCTCAATCAAGTAGTCTTAAGTAAAACAAATCTACAGTGGGGGAAGATGTACTTTACTTTATTTTACATTAATATTTTTGATATGTTTTTAACCTCTCTCCCTCATTCATTTCTCTCTTTCAGTGTGATATCAGGATCCACATTTGTAATGGCGCTGCCAGGCATTATGAAAATCTACAGATGACTAAAGCAAGAAAGCTTCTGAGAAATTAGGGCAACACACTCCGTCTCCGGCTCATTCCACATGCACAACTGCACTACCCAGTGGATATCCATCTATCATCAATGGAAAGCCCTGGGACATTAATAATCCATCAAATAAATTTGTCCACAGGAACACGTTTCAATAGTAACTTTACACCTGAGTCTTTGTGCCGCTGTAATCACATGACAATGGCCCCCGTCTGCAGCGTGACTTAAGGAAAGGTAACAGGAGATCTGAGCGATGTCGCTGGGCTAATTTTAGCCTCTTAGACTCATTATAACGCAGTGTTACATTTCTCTTCATTCAATCACGTGTGAGTCCACCTACAGTGGACAGCACATGCACACGAGAAATCCAATTAGTTTAGTGAAAGGATCGCTTTTAATCAGGACTTAAAGTCTGATATGTTCATCTGGAGGCTATTTGAGATGATTTCTGTGTGTATTAGCAGGTGTCAGCCAGTGTACTGTTGGCTGAATATTAACTGACTTAGCTCATAAATATCTGTGATGCAGTGATATCTTCAGAACATCAAAGGAGTTGCAGCATGCACTGAACTGTGTGGAATATTACTGTTCACAGCAGAATACATTCATCTCTTTTTGTTCTTATCTATTATCACGCTTGTTTATCTGAGCTACCATACTTCATCATGTTTTATGCATAATTTATGCTTTCTGCAATCCATCTATTCAATTCCAATATTCAACATTGAGGTTCCAACAAGCCAATTATTGTATCCATTCATGGCCACGGCTATTGAGCGCACCTAATATCGTATATTTATATGTATGTTAGGAGCCGTAATTCACGAGGCAAACATTGGTTGGCCCAGTCTGAATGACTGCCACGACAATGAACTAATTGCCTGCAAAACACAATTTCACATTCATGGGCCACTATTACAGCTGAATTGTTTGATAATGTCAAGTGAGTCATTTTATTAAGCGCCACGCAAATGTAATCATGCGGCAGGGCGACGTGAATTCGAGTGTATACAAGTGTTAACATCACTATGGGTTTTTAGGTTATTACCGCCGCCGCAAATGTAAATTTGCCTCATTGATGGAGAGTGCTCAGCTGAATCAGAAATGTGCAAACCGCAAACAAAATAGGCTGCTTCATTCCTCTGCCATCTGCATACACATCAGGACTCACACACACACACACACACACACACACACACACACAGAGTCGCATTTTATATCTCCCCATCTGAAACCGGGATTAGAACCATGAATAATGTATTTATGTAAATGTCTGATGGGTATAACTATAAAAGATGAGAGTGATTGAAAAGGCATTTTGTTAGATTGAGTTACTGCCTGTGAGTTATGGATGTTTTCAGTGTAGGGAGAGAGAGAGGAATCTAAAAAAAAAAAAAAAATAAGCTGTATTTTGGAAGCAAAGAGGTCACAGTGTCACCTCTATATCTGAGGAATACATTAATACGCAACCTTTTTCTCTCGGTGCATTCCAAACATCAGTCAGGTTATTACACCCAGCGGTCAAACTATCATTGACTATGAAGTCGCTGAGGAGAGTGACCTCAGCATTTATCATCTAGGTAATGCATCACCGACTGTCTTTTCTGTCAAACACTGAATTGTTATAAAATGGCTATAAATGTCAGCAGACATCTATGATCAGATTATTCACTGGTGCGTGTCACCCTCCCATCTGGGCTGAGAGTACTGCATTTTGCAGGGCCGGTTTAAGGCATAGGCAATATAGGCGGTCGCCTAGGGCGCCACCTTCTGGGGGGTTCTGGTCACCCTCAAAAAAAATAAAATAAATAATAATAATAATAATAATAATAATAATAATAATAATAATAATTTAAGAAATAAATTCCTAATTTTTTTCATAGAAGTAGCAAATGAACAAATTAGGACTGTCAACGTTATTAATGTGTTAATGTGTTATTATTGCGTTAATGTGTTATTATTGCAAAATTATTTTAACACCACTAATTTCTTTAATGCATTAACGCAATCGATCTTTCGGAGGTTGTAACAAGCTCATTTTTAAAGCTAGAGTGAAGATACTGGCATCATATGAAATTAGACAACTAGGGGTCAAGGAGGTTACATAACGCTATGAAGTTGCTCTACATTTGGCGGGATAAAACTGTCATGCCATTTTCAATGCGGTCCCTTGACCTCTGACCTCCAGATATGTGAATGTAAATGGGTTCTATGGGTACCCACGAGTCTCCCCTTTACAGACATGCCCACTTTATTATAATCACATGCTGTTTGGAGCAAGTCATAGTCAAGTCAGCACACTGACACACTGACAGCTGTTGTTGCCTGTTGGGCTGCAGTTTGCCATGTTATGATTTGAGCATATTGTTTTATGCTAAATGCAGTAGCTGTGAGGGTTTCAGGACAATATCTGTCATTGTTTTTTGTTGTTAATTGATTTCCAATAATAAATATATACAGTATATACATTTGCATAAAGAAATGAAAATTTAAAAAAAAATTAACAATTAATTTGCGATTAATCACGATTAATCATGGACAATCAAGCGATTAATCGCAATTAAATATTTGTATCGATTGACAGCCCTATTTATAATAAATACAGTTATTTATGAAAAGAAAACAACTTAATTTTTGTCTTAAAACCATTGCGATGTCGGATGTGTGTTGCGGTTTATGGGATTAGGGTTAGGGTGAACCCTAACTCTAGAGCGGCGGTGTCACCTAGAGCGGCGGCGGGGGGGAGGGTCCGAATCCAAATTTCCAAAAGGGCTAGAGCCGGCCCTGGCATTATGTATATGTCAAATAACTGCAAGTATAGGCAATTACAATGCAGCCGTTTTACCACCCGATTCGACTGATAACAGTCCATTAAATAGGCGTTATCAGTCGCTATAGGCACCATAGATGTGGGTCAATATGGACCTACTATGCCTACTACGTTCTAAAAGGAAAAGTGAAACTTAACACTTTCTAACATGTTGTAAAACTGAATGAAACGTTAAGTTTTGAACACAAACAAAAAGGCTTCTTTAGGTTTAGGCAATAAAACTACAACTTCTTTAGGTTTAGGCAATAAAACTACAACTTCTTTAGGTTTAGGCAATAAAACTACAACTTCTTTATGTTTAGGTAACAAAACTACAACTTCTTTAGGTTTAGGCAATACAACTACAACTTCTTTAGGTTTAGACTACAAAACTACAACTTCTTTAGGTTTAGGCAACAAAACTACAACTTCTTTTGGTTTAGATAATAAAACTACAACTTCTTTAGGTTTAGGCCAGAAACTACAACTTCTTTAGGTTTAGGCAACAAAACTACAACTTCTTTAGGTTTAGATAATAAAACTACAACTTCTTTAGGTTTAGCCAAAAAAAAACAACACTTAGTTAAGTTTAGGGAAAAACATTGTGTTTTGGGTGAAAATAACTAGAAACACAAAGACAACTACAAATTGTTGGTTTCACATGGGATGTGAACTCCGATTTCCTAGGTGAAAACCCTATGTTTTGTGTCCCATCCATCCTCTTTGACGTCCACCCATTATGAAGATTCACACTGCTTCTGCTCCTATTACTACGGTCGCTAGAGGTCACTGTCATGTTCTTTTTTACCTTCTTTCTGTGATCTACCATGTGAATATATAAATATAAAACCTACTAGTGTGTGTAGTAGGCCCCTGTTGACCCACATCTATGGGGCTTATAGCGACTGACAACGCCTATTTAATAGCCTGACAACAGTCTAATCGGCTTGTTTTACACTGGTAGTTTTCAAGATTCGTCATAATGTATTCTATTTGAATAACAGCTTCAGTTGTCATGTGTGCAACACTGTTGTAATCTGTGTAATCCCTGTGATGTATCTGCAAGTCGGGACACAGCAATCAGCCCGCTCATGAATGGAGACGATGGATACGTTTTGAAATATGACTGACAACTGCTGAATTGTTTCATTACAGCAGCGCAGGAGAGGAAATACAGTATTTTGTTCAGAGCTCAGAGCCTGAGCACACATATTAAAGAGGAAAAAAAAAACTCTCAGCATTAATAATTTATCTCATTTTATAAGGCAATTTAGCAGTCACTTGAAGTTGCTATGGTGACAGGGGGGTATTTTGAGACAACTAATGACCTATGCAAAACCCACTCACTGTAAACTTCACTCAAGCTAAATGAGATTGCTGTCTGTGCTGTGTGTGATACATGGCTGAGAACTTAATCCCCACGCTATGCTTGGCCTTTTTCTGCACAGGACAAATTAAGGTTCTTAATATCAATGTAAAACATCTGTGGGCTGTTTACTGTACGGGGAATATGAGCCAAGTAGCAACCGGGGGCCAGCACGGCGCTACATAATAGTCTTTTGTTTTGATTGCTAATGCAGAATTCATAACAGTTGTCAGGTTAAGGTCAGAAAAAACCCAGCGAGTGAAAGGAAAATGAATACTCGTGATATGGTTTGAACGTAACTCAATATGTTTCACACTAAATCCCCTTCAATATCTCTTTATTTGTCGGCTTACGTCAAAGATTCCACATTGGAAAAGCTTTGAAGACTCGCTCTGTTCTGAGGCGAATCATATTTGTCCAATAACTGCTTGGCCTGTTGCAGCTGTCGGGGCTGAGACAGAATGAGTCATGTGTTACCCATTTAAGTCCAATTTCTCCCATGCAAATGCCTGACATGTGTGACTCTGCAGGGCCCCGAGTTGAAACAGTATTTTTGAAACGGGGGAGAGAGAATCAAGGCCAGAGCTGTGTGACCATTTAGCCACCTGCTTCACCCGTGACCTGCACTGTTTAAAGAAAGTTTATATTTGGGGAAACAATCCACTCGTGTTGTTTCTGACATGGCATTAAAGCAGGCGCAGCTGCCATGAAATTAAATGAATAAACAAAGGAGGAATGGATTGTGTGGTTTCTCCTTAAAAGGAGTCCCTCTTTTGGAAAATATGAGTTATATCCACTGAGCTGTGGCAACTGTGTGAAAACATTTTTCATCCCTAAAAATAGACACACAAGAAGCAATGGCTGCTAATTTTAATAACACCTCCTCAGTCTCTGCCTCTCATTCTCTACATAGTGAGCTGAGCCTTTTTGTCCATTAGCATAAATGTCAGGTTGACTAATAAAGGTGCGACTCCCAGAGCTGCTCGGCTCCGCGTGGAAGCTGTGGTGTTGAGTGCCACCTGTTGGGATACAGCAGTAATGACATGGAGCTGGTGACAGCTGTATTAAACAGGATTACAGAGGGTAATTCACAGTGTAACATAATAGCCAAGTTATTAATTAGCCAGTCTTGAGAGAGGTGTAGCTGTTGGCCACAGCCTGCTGATAAAAGCTGCACTGTGGCTTCCTGCTCTACAAAATGCATGTGCAAGTAAGCAGGGGGAGAGAGTAACTAAGTACATTGACTCAACAATTTTTAGATGCTTGTACTTTACTTGCATATTTGCATTTTCTGCTACTTACTTAGCTACATTTCAGAGGGACATATTACTGTTTTACTCCACCACTTTTATTTGATAACTTTAGTTACTTTTCAGATTAATAACACAAAATATAATCAACAAAAAAATGATGTATCATTATAGGTTGAGATGAGGCTTTATTGATCCTCGGGGTAAATTCACAAGCTACTATAAGGCAATTAAAATGAGCTCCACATTTATCAGCTGCAACATTAAAGCGGCAGTAGGCGGAATATTTTTAGCATCATTGAGCAAAATTTCCATAATAACCTTTCAGCATATTGTAATTCAAGTGTTCTGAGAGATAACTAGACTTATGCACCTCCTCATGGCTCTGTTTTCAAGCTTTAGAACATCTAGCCAGTGACGGGGGCTTTGGCCAATCACAGGTCATTTCAGAGAGAGAGAGAGAGCGTTCCTATTGGCTGTTAATTCAACGTAGGCAGCTGTCAATCAAACTCTGATTAAATGGTCAAACTAGGCAGCGCTGATCAAATATGAATCAATATTCTGTTACTGTAATGCCTATTTCTCACATAAAATGTTTTCAGAGACATCTTGTAGTGTACTGTTTAGCTGTAAAATTAGAAAGTTTGCTCCGACTGATTGGCGGTGCTTGGTATTTCCTCAACTGATCTCAACATGTTTCTGACTAATGGTCACAAACTTTCTCATTTTACAGCTAAACAGTACACTATGAGATGATTCTGAAAACATTTTATGTGAAAAATTGGCATTACAGTAACAGAATATTGATTCATATTTGATCAGCGCTGCCTAGTTTGACAGTTTGATCGGAGTTTGCGAGTGATTGACAGCTGCTCAGAGACGGTAAGGCTCCAGCTCGGCTCTGATTGGTTGTTTTCCTCCAGTCTATGAAATCTTGCAGATGCCATCAGGAGCACCGGAGGCATCGGATGCCGATGCACGGAGGCGCCCTTTAGCGACTGTATGTTAACTAACTCCAATGTAAACCCACCCGCGGCGTTATTGAATCAAGTGATGTAGTAGTAAGAGGTGGATGAGTCAAACAAACACAAGACTTTCAACCAGGAGACCGCCATTCGTGTCCCGTGTGAACTAAAAATAAACATTGACTTATTTTGTCCCGTCAGTCCTTGGTCACGTGACTCGTCGGTATCGTCAGTTCCGTGAGTCACTAGTCAGTGAAGTTAACGTCAACCACGACCGTCTCTTAACCCTAACTAAGTGGTTGCGTAGCCTAAACCTAACTTCCTGTAAAAACAGAAGTTTATTTTGAAAGGACACTATGCAGGTAATGTGCATATATTGACACGCCTCCCCTGGTCCGTTCAAAAGTAATGCAAGAGGGATACCCCATGCGTTGGTCTCCTATGCCGAGGGGCACCGACCAAGCGGCGGTATTTGACGAGTTGGGAGTGAGAACGTGTTGGTGTAGCACCCTAACCCCCGATTCCCCCTGAGGTAAACACTGTTATCTCTGTCAGCACTTTCGCCGTTGTTTGCACTGTTTAGTGCTATTAGAACCGTTCGCTGCCAGCCACAGCTCGCCGTCGCCATGTTGAGAGCCATTTAGAGGCAACAGAAATGCTCTCAATCTCGTATCTAGCACCTTTAAATTAAATATAAAAACACATGTATCATTTTAACCAACATGTCTATCCATTCTTTGGTTTTAAATTAAAGTGTTTTAATTTGAACTAACTAATACATTCTAATAACATATATAAATATACACAACTCAGTTCTTTCTCATCAGTCATTAGAGTTTGTCCAACAGAAATCCCCGATCATGTAGTCTAATCACATATCTTATTATCTCCCCATGCAGGAAATAACACGTCAGACCAAGTCCGCCCTGTCTAACACACACACACACACACACACACACACACATACACACACAGTTTCTCTCTCGAGTCATTTTGCCCTACTTGGCTGAATACTGAGTAGATTTCTATTCAAATCAACCTAGCCAGCCAGTGCAGGAGGGAGGAAACAGTAGAAAGGCCTGTGACCTTGGAAAGGAGACCGACTTTTCCTGTCTTTGTTCCAAAATGTCTATCATCATCTCGGCTTGCATCACGTGAAATCACAATGAGAATTTCAGACAGTGAAACAAGTAGGGGAGAGAGTATCCAGCCGCATGCAGGGGGGAAAAAAGGAGTTCTGTTACATCCTGCGTCAAAAAACATTGCGGGTTGAGTTTTTTAAGAAACCACTGGTGTATTTGTGAAACATGTCCCTGGTGTTTATCCCATTTCCTGCTTTCCAAGTGATTGATGTCTAGAATAAACACAAAAGTGGCACCGAAACAAAAATCAAACCAATTTTCGTGGAGTGGTCCCTCTTGACAACAGCAGCTTACTCTGTCAGAGAGTGAGAGTCGGTCATAAAGGGAAACAAACCGTCCTCTGTTGACTGGGACAGAAAGGCCATCCAACATCATACCCCAGACTGAGTCTGTGTGAGGGGTGCTGTTCAGGCTGTGTGGAGATGATAATGACAGAGATGGCCGTGGGGCTCTGGTCACTGATCACAGAACAGTGATTCCCCCTCTATGCTGCCTCTTCAATCAGCACCGCTACAAAGCTCACGTGGAGCTGCGCTGTTCGCTGTGTCAGCACAAAAAAATGATCTTTGTAGCGTAGAATAGAATAAAATAGACCACAGCGGAGCTATAATAACCATAATTTATAAATGGTAAAGTGATAGTTAATTAAACTTAATTAATAGTTATATTACTGTTAACAAACAATGCAATGATTATTAATAATGTTTACTAATTATTTGTAATGCTACACTGTTATTTTATCATTAGTTTGTGTAAAATGAAATCATAGCTGATATATTTATTATAAGTTTATTGTTGCACACATTTTAATGTACTATGTTATACTAGACTGCAAACTCCGATCAAACGGTCAAACTAGGCAGCGCTGATCAATATTGATTCATATTTGATCAGCGCTGCCTAGTTTGACCGTTTTATCGGAGTACGCGAGTGATTGACAGCTGCCCCTGTGGAATGAACAGCCAATAGGAACGCTCTCTCTCTGAAATGACCTGTGATTGGTCAAAGTCTCCCGTCACGGGCTAGATTTTCTAAAGTCTGAAAACAGAGCCATGAGGAGGTGCAGAAGTCTAGTTTTCTCTCAGAACACCTGAATTACAATATGCTGAAAGGTTATTATGGAATTTTTGCCCAATGATGCCAAAAATGTACTGCCTACTGCCACTTTAATGTATCTAAATACTTCTTCCATTACTGCCTCCACGTGATTTCACCAAAATAAATCAGCACTACATTGGAAATATTAACATGCAGCCTATTAGGTATTTTTTATTATTAGTAGGGCTGTCAAAGTTAACGCGATAATAACACGTTAACGCAACTTGCGATTTTTACGTTGTAGCGGACTCAGTTTCTAGTTATGAAACTAGAAAACCTAAGGAATCTATTGGTACCATGTCATACTAGCTTGTCGAGAAGGAGTTTAAATAACGCTCCAACGCAAAATTTTGAAGAGGAAAAACTGTCATGGCAATTTTCAAAGAGGTCCCTTGACCTCTGACCTCCAGATATGTGAATGTAAATGTGTTCTATGGGTACCCACGAGTCTCCCCTTTACAGACATGCCCACTTTATGATAATCACATGCAGTTTGGGGCAAGTCATAGTCAAGTCAGCACACTGACACACTGACAGCTGTTGTTGCCTGTTGGGCTGCAGTTTGCCATGTTA
>CAKALU010068231.1:1484-20827 GCA_916700995.1 Hozukius guyotensis
AAGGTCCCCCATGGTCCGCAACCGCAAGACGGGCTCCATGGAGGTACCAGACCCTGCTAATAATAATAATACAATCAGACTGGGTCTTTCATTTTATTACCACACATAGTAGCTCTAGTCTCTCTTTTAGTTGAGCAGTTGTACATTTTTGTTTTTCTTGTATAAGAAGTGTTACCATTTTGTTTAAGTGAATGAGAGACGTCAGGTCCCTGATTCACTGTGGCAGCGGTCTCAGTCTTAACCCCTGGTCTCCATGGCCCCACTCAGGTCCTCTCTGAGACCTCTCCCACCCAGTCCTCCAAAGGCTGCACGTCCCACCGACTCTTCCCCTCGTGTTCGCGCCAGTCTCCTGAGATCAAACCAGCCAGTGGCCTAGGTGGGCACCTCATTTCTGGTGTGTGTGTGTGTGTGTTATCTATACGTGTGTGTGTGTGTGTGTGTGTGTGTGGAGAGAGTAAGAGAGAGAGGGTTTATGCCGACAGACACTCACAACACATTTTATCTCCAGCTGTCATCACTGATCCTCCTCATCACAAGCCCCCCGGCTGTGACTTCCCCCTCACCTTCCCACCTTTCCAAACCCCTCTCTGTGTCTCCCGTTATTTCTTTCAGTCTGTTTTTCTTTCCCTCATTTCTTTCCATCACCCCCCGTCCCCTCTGTCTCTCTTTCTGAGGGTCACATAGCTTCCACACCAGCTTAGCTCAGCAGCAGCCAAACAGGATCAGACTCCAAACTATGTAGGCGAGAGGTCAGCAGGGAGAGTGTTGCGTTCACAGCCGACTGCAGGATCTCTGGCGGCGCATAGCGTTCAGAGACGTACCGATATCTCTGCTAGGTGATAAAGTGACAACATGGGAACATATTGTAGATGTTTTATTTATTATTTCTGCACAAGAAACAAACCAAACTACAGAAGCTCAAATTACACCATTAGACCATTTAACTGTTTATTTTAAAGTAGATATTTCAGAACAGAATTTGAAATATAACCTGTGTCCTGATTCCATACTGCACACTAATTACTACATACTACTACTACAACTACTAATTGTAGACAGTATGTACAATATACCAACTGACAAATTGAAAGCAATAGATTTAATACAATAATATTCTTAAATATTCTCTGAAATTATAAATTCAGAATTTTGCAAGAAAAAACTTTTCTTAGCTTTCTTAGTCAAGAGAGGACATTGGAAATAAAAGTACTCTGTATATCAATGTCAGCATTATGTTCCTAAAAGAACACAGAAAGAACATGAAAGTAAATGCATATACTGCATGTATCTTTCAGGACTTCCGCTTTGCTCAGAGGCCATCCTTGCCATAAGAACACTGCTTTAGGCGCAACGAAATTGAGACGGCGGAAATATTGCCTCCCTCCCACGGCTGCGTAATTTAATTTATTTATTTTTTTTACCTACAACGGCCCTAATAGGGCGTCGATCGATGATACATTTATGCAGGTTATAATCCAGAAAACAAAAGATAAATTATGGATATAATGCCAAAAATTTAAATAGCAGTAAAACCTAAGGCAACATAAACAAGCAAGTATTACAGTTATATATAAAATCACATCATTGCATTCGAAATAATAAGATTATGCACACAGTGGGAACAGTTTATAGAAATACAATTGTCTGATGTGCCCATTAGGTTTGGAATTGATTTCTAGAGCACTCCAAAAAAATGTTACTCAGCAGGATGACTAATAAACATTGTTGTTGTCCCCAAACAAGCTAATTTTTGGGAAAAATAATTGTTTGCCAGCAATAAGTTTTAACATAATTTGTTCTTTTAATTGCAGGAAATGTCATTTAGTCCTGCATAAGAAATGTATATTATTTAAAATCAATTTTGGGCTCATCTTTTCTGTTACAATAAACCCTCCTAAGTTAGATATTTGGGTAGCTCTTCTTGACCCTTTAACCCACTTTGGTACACAAAGTGTTAAAATGACCTAAAATGTTCCAAATCAGCTGTATCAGAGGTCTTTTTTAACTACCTCTCTGGGTCCCTCAAACTGATTTAACCTCTCCCCTAATGAAAGAGCCATTTTAAGGACTCTTGTTTTGCTGTGTGTACACTTTACAAGGGCATGTAACGTCCAACAGCCTGCTAACACGGTGACACTCACACAAGCATGAAAGCCCGTCGTCTAAATCAAGAGGTGTGGAGAAAACCACGAGTGTGAGAACGGGGAGTGGAAACTATGTGTGCTTTACTGGGAGTTTCAAACCTTGTTAAACTGCTTCACTACTTGCAGCTGTTGTAGTCAGTGCATTTATCATCCTTTGTTTGCACAATTAAGACCTAAAAAATGTGGTAGAGAGGAAGGAAGCTTATTATATGTCCTTTACAATAAAAAAACCTCTCAGATGCAATCAAGTACAATCATAAAGAGACAAGAGCAGCTACACATATAAAAGTACAGTACGGGTGTAGTCTTTCTTCTTCCTAAATGTGATAATCGTGCTGTCACTCAGTGCTTAGTTATCACAAGTCTGAATGCAGCAGCTGGTTCTGCGTTTGCGCGACATCAAAGCGTCTTGATATCCTCTGAGTGGAGCCTGTCAGTTTGTTATGTATAGTAAGTGAGAGGCTGCCGAGTGATCCCTCCCCTGTCATCACCAACACCAAAAAACACAGACTGTGTACAGGCCACTGACAGGAGCAGCAGGTGTCAGGGACGACCTCTGTTGGCGAGCTGCGTTACATACCTTCATGCTATTTATAGAACAAAGGGACATGGCAGAAGCGCCTTTTTAGAAGTTTTTTTAACTCTCTAATTCAAAAGATATTTCCTCCTCTGTGTGGTCTATAAACTCAATATTGATTTAAAGTATTAGAATAAAAAAAATATATAAATTTATCAGAATTGGCTGTTGCAACTTCAGAGAGTTTGTGCACAACGGGGGTCTGAAACAATCCCATTTTCCACACTTGGTCTGTTTCGTCACGCCTCTGCTGCTTTTTGCATACAAAACACACATTCTGTATTCACTTGTTCACTCACCCCTGGCCTTGTTTGTTTACACATATGCACACATGCACAGGTTTTACAGATGACTGTATTTAAAGGGTAACTTTGGTACTTATCAACTAGGACCCTATTTTCCCGTGTTTTTGTGTCTAACTGACTAATAGCGACAATAATATCTGAAACGGGTCCAGTCTTGAGGGAGAGCGCTGTAGACAGCAGCTGCTCACAGGCTGCAATATGGTGCTATCGGGACAAGCTGGCACCGTCATTTACATCCACTGAAAGCGCTTGTTTTTGCCGTGACAGGCTGTGATTTGTTATTATAAGTGTCTGACATTATGGAAAGGGTCTCGCTCAAGGAGAAGTCTCGTTCTGAAATCTGGCGAGGTGACGTGTTGCCGGAAGACAACGGTGGAATACATCCCTGGTGGAAATGCGAGTGCCAGCCGGTCAGAGTTTGTTGTGTTGGAGTACAGAAAGCATAGCTTAGTGTTATCTAAGGGCGCTTTCACAAGCCAACATTTAGTCAGCTTTAATCTAACTCTGGCATGGTACAACTTCTGGTGCAGTTTGTTTGGGCAGTTGTGAATGCAGTAATCGTATTCTGGTGCGGACCAAAACAGCCGGTCCAAGACTGCTTGCGAGAGGTGGTCTCCTCTTTCCAAGCAAACCAAAACTCAGGCTGATTTTTGAGATGGACACAGATAAACGACAGGTTAACATGAGTGGGAGAGGACTCACCGATGTTTGCTTGACATCTGGGCCGAAGAGAACACGCAGAATATACTAAATGAAGTCTGCAAAAACAGTGACGTTTATAAAGTCATAAACTGGAGGAGAAGGGATTCGTGCTCAGTAGATCAGTGCCGAGTCAAAATGAAAAAACTTTGACAGCATCAAAGTTATTTCCCTGCATAGAAGTGGAAAAGATAAATTTGCTCTGTACTCTCAGCAAATTATTTTTCTTTTATTTACTTTACTTTTTATTTGTCCGCTTTGATTTGTGCACTATGAAACCGAACCAGACTCACTAGAAAACAAACCAAAAGTAGCAATTTATTTGAGCCAGATATTCAGATTTTACAACGAGACTTCTCCTAGAGCGGGACTTGGACACGATAACAATTTGTAAGGTATGGTAGGAGAAATGTTTTATTCCTCTGTAGGGTCCTTTCTATAATGTTGTCAGACACTTATAATAACAATCTCAGCCTGTCAGTGGCAAAAACAAGCACTTTTAGTGAACGTAACGTTACATTGACGCTGCTCATTTGTCCTCACAGCTCGTTTTGCGGCAGCCGGTTACAGCGTTCTCCCTCAATACTGGACCGATTTAAAACATTGTTGACCCTATTAGTCACGTACTGTAGACACAAACACATGGGAAAATAGGGTCCAGGTTGAAAAATACCAAAGTTACCCTTTTAAAGGATGAAAATCACCTAAACTGTAGTTACAGGGTTTTCACACAGGAGTTCATCCTTTGAAATGTACACACACTAATGCCAGAATCTCCCCATAGCATCAGTTTGTTGTGAATAATGGCATGGTGTTTGATACTCACCCTGCACACCTCCCTCCCCCCCGGCTTCCTCCTCCTCACACAGGGTCGCTCTGCTCTGGCCTCTTCAGTGCCTCCGCCCTCGGGGTGTCCTGTAGCGCCCCCAACCTGCGGGACTACGTCCGCACGCACCACCACCTCCACAGAAAACCACCCCTGTCCCCGGGCAGTCTGCCGTGCCAGATTGGCATGTTCGGTACGTTCACACCACTGTCTGTCCTCCTCCACAAGGCGGGTCTTTTCATCCGAAGTTCTTCAAACTCTTTTTGGCTTTAGAATATCTTCTTTTTTTCTTCTTCTTTTCGCTCCTTAAGCTTCAGATACTTAAATTTTTTGGGACATCAGTATTGTCACTTTTTTTTTTATTTTTAAAGCACCCTGCTTTCTGTTGCTCCTTTTCCAAAAACAAACCAGCAATTTCAATCTGTTGCATCACATTTCTTGAGTGATTTTACCTCGCAGCGTGCACGTTAAGGGCACTGATTTGACGGCAGAGTGATCGACTCTGCAGCAAATGCTGAGCATGCAACCCGACATTGGACTGTGTGATGTGCCGCAGCTATCGGTGATCAATGTTCTCCCAGATCAGCATGTCCACTCAATGATCACACCGCTGTCTGCTTGGGTTCGATTGTGTTGAAATGTTCTCTCTCTCTCTCTCTCTGTGCATGTTGTTTTGCAGTGCGTGCCATATCCTCTCTCAGGGAATTTAATTTCATAATCCACAGTAAAGTAGTTTTTGTGTCTGGAAGCCAGAAGTCTGGCTTCTTTCATTAATCACAATTTACGGTAATCCTTACGTTAAGAAACTCAGCCTGTTATTTGGAACAGATATATTTTCAAGACCCAATAATCCACCTTTTAAATCCACCAGTCACGTTCTCAATCCCCTCAGTCTCTTGTTGGTAATGGTGAGTACAACCAAGCTGTTTTTACAGCCACAGGTGTCCTTATAGCAGGTTTAATTATCCCAAACATATGGATTGGATATCATTCTCATGGTCACAGCTGTTTTAATTACACGTTTGTGTAGTACTTTCCAAAGATGAATGAGTCATATCCTCAGGTTATGCCAGCAGCAGATATTTTTTACTAGCAAATTATACGGATGCATATGGATCTGCACAAACAGGCAGGGATTTTTTTTCCCACTGCGGGTTTTAAACACCGGAAAGCGAGCTGTTCAGTTTATCCACCGGGTGTCACTCTGACTGCAAGCCTACACACTGCCTGGAGCAAACCGTTGCCTTCCTCTCAATTCTGTTACATCATGTTATGCTCTCCGAGAGACAGGTGAGGGTTTGGAACTGACGTCAGTGCTGCTCATTTACGGGAAGCGAGGGCTGCATCAGGACAACATATTATTCTTTTTACGGGAAATGAGAGTGTTTTGGTTTGAATTCAGACCTTAGAATGACCTGCGGTGTTGGTGATGAGTGTCAGAGCAACCTTTATCGTCTCATGTACCCAAACAGCCCTATCGGATGAGATCAAAAACCCCTTCATCAACACCACTCGTTTTCTTTTGAATGGATTTAAAACTTGATGTAATTTAACACTATTAATTATAGGGCTGCACAATTAATCGAAATTTTATCGAAATCGCAATAAGGCGAAATGTGTCAAAATACCGTTTTAAATTAAATACTGTGCTGCAGAGATGTCCTGGCCTACACATCATATTCTACAGACTTCAGTTTGGTACAGATCCCTGAAAACATCACACCGTAATCATTTTAACATGTTTTTCAGTGAAAATTAGAATAATGATGTAAAAAAATATCATTACCTATCATATCGCAATATCAGTCAAAATAATCGCAATTAGATTTTTTCTCCAAATCGCGCAGCCCTAAATAATTATATAAAAGTGGATATTCTTACAATTATTTAGTGGTCCTGTATCCTGGACAAGAGACCAAGCCTAAACATCTATTTTTTTCCCCATTAGGTTCGTTCAAGTTTCTATTGCTATTATTACAGTACCACTTAAAGGTGCAGAAGCTGGTTGTTTCAACCATTTAATCATTACTTCAAAGTGGCTATAATCAATATTTTTATATTAACAATGGATCACATGACTACTTGTATGCGAAAGGGGGTCGCTTGTAGTGATGAACCCACAGATAATTATCACCCGACACCGCAGTTCCCCTCAACTCTATGGTAGGGATGTCACGGTGAGGACATTTTCCACAACGGTATTACCGTTTACACCGGACATTTCACAAGAAAAGATGACGTATATGTAGAGCGCTTACTTTGATCTTTAACGTCGGGTGTCTTTGTGTCTGGCCTCTCCGGTTGAGCTTTGGCTGCGGGGCCGCAGGTTTCCAACCGGCGCCGCGCACACCGGCAGTGACCGCGCCGTCCCCTGCGCAGTGATTGCCTCATTAACGTTATGGTTCCCTTATAGCATTGGGTTTCAATCCAAAATATTGCCAAATAGGCGCGTTTGCTTTTTCCTTTGATGCCAAATCCTCCACCATCGTTTTGTCTGTCTCTCTCGTCCCGTGATAGTGTGCGAAATCTGACTCCTGCTACTCTGAGCTGAGACAATCGAGACTTTCAGATGCGTCTATAGTCTGAAATGAAAATGAACAAAATGGGTTTAATTTCTATGAAAAAAAAAAAAAAAACGGTGGGCAAGTAATGTAATCGGTATATGCCCGAACTCCGTGTAACACTTGTAACACCGACTACCGCGGCAAGCCTACTCTACTGAGCATTTTGGCGTCTTTCAGCTGTTTAGCTGTCGAGCTGCAACTTTACTGTTTTTGGTTCACTCTCACTGCTCTCATAGTGCCTTTTAATCGGCTGCAGCAGGCAGCTTTTTTCCGCAAAAAAGCTCTAAAAAACCCACTGCACACTACCTGCTCAGCACCAAACAGCAGACAGACACAGTTACAGACTAGCTGGTGAACATACCGGAGCATTTAGCAGCTAAAGAACCAGATATTAATAATAATAATTAGTGAACTTTAGGGGTACAAGTTTGCAGATGCAGTTACATTTTGGACAGAGCCAGGCTAGCTGTTTCTCCCCTGTATCCAGTCTTTATGCTAAGCTAAGCTAACCTGCTGCTGTCTGTAGCTTCCTATTTATCATACAGACATGAGAGTGATATCAATCTTCTCATCTAACTCTCGGCAAGAAAGCGAATAAGTGTGTTTCCCACAATGTTGAACTAATCAACAGCCAAGGTTAAGGAAGAAAAAAGAGGTTGGATTCACCGATTGTTTCCTTGTCACAGTTGAATGCCCTTTAGTCCAGCATCACTCCTCCTGCATGTTCAGCCAGAACGTCCATCATTTACTCCATCTAGCCTTTCCATTCTTTTTCTCTGATGGTCTATCTCCTCTTTATTCAGAGATGACTCTCAATGTCACGCATGTTGGTTGGCAGACAGATATGGATGAATCTCTCATTCTGTTTTTCTCTCCTCTCTTTTTTTTTTTTCTCAACGACATCGCTGGCAAACAGGCAGACACAGGTACCAGCAGTCCCAGTAATACCAGTTACCTTTCTTATCTCCTCAGAGCTGTTCTCTATGCCGCCAGTAAAGAGATTTTCTGTGTCGTTTGCCAGGCATCCGACTAATGGTATGTCTGCTTTTATTCAAGTTTATTTCGACACTCCTCCCAGTTTTTCCTGTTATCTTGCATGATCTTTTTTTGTGGGAAAACATTTCCTGTGTTTTCTATTTTTTGGGGGTTTGACGTTTGGCTGCGTTAATTTACAATAAACGTCTCCAAGATTTTAAAAACAAATTAAATTTTAAGGAGTTTCTGTTTCACCACACACCCTCGGTGTTTACCTTGTGTTGTTTTCGGCCCTCACCTCTAACACCACCCTGCTCTGCCTGCACTTGTTTAATTTGCCTCTCTGATCCCTGCTGTTTGTTCACAGGATGGATGTATGTGCCGTATGTGGAATATATCTCAGATATACTTCCATGTGCAGATAATCTGTGCACACATCATAATATATCCTCACCTGCACTTTTTCTGAATTTCAAATCATTTATTCTTCTATAAAAAAATATAAAATTCACCTCTGACAGCATCACTGATTGGTGTGGTCAGAAATATTGCACTTGTAACCACACTCAACAGTGATGTCACGGTGTACTGACACACCCCGGAGTGCACTTCTACGTCACAGCAGTCAAAGGTGAGACGTTAAACCAGGAGAGGTCAGCAAAGACAAAATTTTAAGTTGCTCTTGAGAGTCACTTTCCAACATGTTGAATGAGGAGCTTCTCACAAAATCAGACAGCAAGACGTGTATGTATGTGATTTTGTTTCTTCATTCATTTGTTGGACTGCAGCTCTGTACCTACACATCCAACAAAGGAACAAAACAAAGGAGTGTTTAACTGGAATTATTCATCATTTTGGACCATAAAAACCCTTTTTCCAGTCTATCATACAGTTTTTGTATCACAAAAATGTAGTATACTTTGAAGTTTAATTTTATTTTATTTATCAAATTAGTGCTACTTTACAACAAATTAGTGCTACTTTACAACTCTTACTCTTGTAATTTTTTTAAATAATTGGATGAAGCTGAAATTATTAGTTGAATGATAGATTAGACAATCTACAAAAATAATAATAGTCCATTATTTTGATAGTCAATTTAATCATTTTACTAATTTTTCAAGTAAAAATGCCCCCAAACTCCCTCGATTCAGCTTTTTCAATGTGAGCATTTGCTGCTTTTCTCTGTTTTTATATCGTTGTAAATGGATATATATCTACATATTAGGGCCATCGTCATCACCACTCAGTTTGTCCTTATAAATTTACGACTTTATAATCTCGCAAGTTTGTGAGTTTTGTTTCTCGTAAATTTGCCACTTTAATCTCAGAAAATATCCTTGTTTTATTCAATCTCGGAAATGCAGAGATTTTTCTCAGAATATTACCCCCCTCCCCAGGCTCCGTAATCTTTTAATTACTTGCATTTATTTTTTTACCAACAATGGCCCTAATACGCCGTCGCAGCTAGCTGTGGGTTTTGGACTGTTGGTCGGACAAAACAAGACATTTGAAGTCATCGCCTGTGACTTTTTAAAATGGGCATTTTTTGGCATTTCATAGACTAAACAATATATTATTGAATAATGAAAATAATCATTAGATGCAGCATTATAATACAAAGATCCTTCTTGCTCTTCTTTATTAAAAAATTATAATTAAATTATTTTATCTGCTGGTTGACAGTAATTCACTGGTAAAGCCAACGTGTGGATGCTAACTGCCTACATGAAAGTTCAACAGCATTGACAGCTACAGTTTGCTGCGTTCACACTTGGTCTCTAACATTGTCGAGTTTGTTGAAAGTTGTATTCAGTGTCTTTGATTCAGTCACATGTATCTGTCACTGGTGAGTATCCGACTGGATTGGTGCAAGGTTTTCTTTTAGAAACAGCAGCTGTTGGGATTTAATTAAAGTTCCCCCTCAGTTCATTTGTGTTCTCTGAAAATCGTTCTTATCATTGTTAAAGCTGCAGTATGATGAAATCCACTCTTTCCGGTCTTGAAATGTGTTTTGAGGCAGTTTTGCACCACCACTGTGTACGTATGGGAGCATCAGCCCTGCTGGCTCTTATACAATGAGAAGGAACAAGTTAAACGCCACAGCACAGAACTGAATACAAGTCATGTTAGGTTATTTGGTTATGACTGAATGGTATTATGTATTAAGATCTCTGGCTCAGAAATAGCCCAGCATGTGTTTGCAGCCTGATGAGTGCTGCCTGTGCTTTAGCAGGAGACATTACACGTCGTGGAAGCACCGGGATCGTCTGACGTGTTGATTCATAATGACGAGTCAGTGTGATATTAAGAAATCTGATATGATGTTGGCAAGGGTTTGGACAAACTACGGGGAACCACAGTGATGAGTGATTCGCTCCAGTTTGAACCGTAGTAGCCTGTGTGCTGGCTTAATATCTAGTATGCAAGTTATGACCTTAGGAAGTAGTAACATGATTTTTATGTTGGTGATGTCCGCACTTAAGTTAGAAAGAAGGAATAATACAATATATATATATATAAATCATGTTTGTTGTTTAATTTGATTTTTAAAATAGTTGTTTTTCAAGTTATGTGACCTGCAAGTAATGCTTTTACCTCTTTTTGTTTGGTTTTTGATTGTTAGTAATAGATAATGATGACATTCCCTTAAAAAGAGTACATGTTTCTAACATATTGTTGTAGTTTAAGTTCAAAATGACCATTTATATACACATTTTGTTAAGAGAATTATGGCTGTGGAAGTAAAACTCAGTGTGGAATACTAATAAGGTATATTTGTAATAATATTTGTCCCTGGATATGATATAATATTTTTTTTAGTACATTTTCAATTTTATATTGTTTGAGATTGAGTCATAAATCAGTCAGGTCACATTTCCACTTTTTTATTTTGGAGCGAAACACCTCTTTATTATCTGTTGATATATTTTTTTAAATCCATTTTATATCTAGTTATTAGCTTGGTAGGGTATGAGGAAACCTTTCGTCTTCGCTGAGGAAATTAAGCAAATTAGCACTGATGAATTATGATGCTCAGTGGAGAAAAGAACAATCACAACACTCTTCTTTTCTCACTCATAACTTTTGTTATTGGGTGAAATACTGTGCTTCTCACACACAGTGTACTGGAGAGGAAGCAAAATGTGTTCAGTGTGAATTTTTATGCAGTTTTTGAGCAACAGCCATGACTTTTTTGATTACTTCATTATTTAAATATTGGAAGATATTATTAGAGGGCTCTGGGGGAAAATGATCTGTGGGAGTTTGTGTTACCTTCATTAAGTTCAGTTTTATTATCGCTAGAATCTGCAGCTTCGCTGAGCTTTACAGGGAGTTTCATCTCAATGTTTAGCTGGCCCGATAACATCGATTTCTGTTCGTTTTCAGCGAAAAAGCTCTAAAATAACCCACTGTACGGGCACCCCAGTAGCTCACCTGGTAGAGTGGGCGTCCCATGTATCAAGGCTGAGTCCTTACCGCAGCGGCCCGGGAATCCAACCCACGGCCCTTTGCTGCATGTCATACCATCTCTCTCTCTCCCCCTTTCACAACTATCACTATCTCTATCTAATAAAGGCAAAAACAGCATCAGACAGGCACAGTTAGAGACTAGCTGGTGAACACAGTGATGCATTCAGCAGCTATAGAGCCAGATATTTCCCTCAGGAGTTGATGGAGACCAAAAAAAGAGTGAATACTGGACTTATAGTCATCAGGTGGACTCAGACATGACTCCAAATGAATGCTGATGTTTCTCTGTATCTGCTGGATGTGTGAATATGCCAACAAGTGGCCAAACATATCTGTTATTGCAGGTTTAAAGCCCCTGATACTTCAGACGATAATGTGCAAATTAGTGATTAATTACTACAAACTATTGTAGTGACGAACGTGGTGAACCTGGAGCCTTTGTGCATCCTGAGAGAGTTTAGGGCTCCAGGGAGGTGGCACACGAGAGTCGTGGTTTGATGCCATAAATCTTAAATACACATTTTTTTTTATTTGAGAGAGTGGTCACAGTGCATCTTTATCTCCAAACACAGAGCTGTTTATTGAAAAAAACAAAAACTTCAAGGTCACTGTTTTTCTGGGCTACGTTTTTGAAGTAGGCCAAGGTGTGCTTGAAGAGTTATATTGATGACCTCTGGTTCACATGTTCTGTAAAGTAGTTCTGTGTCTCTGATGTGTTGTCACTGATCCTTTTAAACCTGTGATGTCTGACCTAGATTATTGATTTGATCATTGACTGCTGCTGTTTTTATTTGACCTCTGGTTATCCTTTGTTTGAACTTTGTGTGCTTTGAAATGGAAATGGTGGGATTTGTGTCAGTCGGACTTGTTTGTGGTTGAGGCACACTGTTGAGCATAGTTGGTCTGCTTCATAACTAAAAGGTCAAGACGAGTATTGATCAAATGAAGTCAGAGATCGAAAATGAATGTACTTTCTCTGATAAATTCAGACACCAAGCTTCACCGTCCTGAAGCCACACTGCTCTTTTAGCTCCTATCACTCCTCCGCCTCCTCCTGCTCCACTGTACTTTCTCTTCCTCTCTCCCTGCTCTGCCTCTCGTCCCTCAGAGCCCTCAGACGAGCTCCATGTAGTCCAGCTGCTGGGGGGGCTTCCCGCCGAGCCGGCCCTGCTGGGGTTTGCCCCTCTGGCTGTGGACGGGGCCGTAGCCCACCACCTGCGCCACTGTCCCTACCACCTCCGCCTCCTCAAGAGCTGGCTGATGTCTGGTCAGGAGCTCCCAGAATCCCTCCACGGTCAGCCTCTGTAGACCCCTCTCACTTCCTGTCGCCTCCTCTTCCTCCCTCTAGCCCCATTCAGTCAGCTTTGGGGCAAGTGGGACGCTGTTAATGCCAGTTGAGCTTTGCATAGTTCAATGCTTTACTTTTACTTGTTTTTCCGCCTGTGCATTCATCCTTTTCTTTGTTCTTCTGTCACATCTGCAGCTCTGCTCCATTTCATGTCCAACTGTAAACATGCTCCTATTTTTCTTTGCATGTCTGCCAGAGGGTGCAACACTTGCTTTGAAAGCAGGAAATGTCACTTTTCTTCTGCGTATTTAAAGTCACAGTGAAACTGCATTTAACCTTAATCTTCAGTAATGTGATATATTTCTGAGTGAAACTGAGTACGTGGGTAGGGTTCAGTTACGAGAGGGATCTGATCAGCTAGAAGAGATTTGATTGGGTCGCTCAAAAGTTGGACTGTTGGCCTCCACCAGTGGGCAACCTCAGGGTCTGAAAAGAGAAGCAAACGTGGAAGCGTCTTAAACTTGCATTCATTCTAATAGCCAGCAGGGGGCGACTCCTCTGGTTGCAAAAAAGAAGTCTGATTGTATAGAAGTCTATGCGAAAATTAGCCTACTTCTCACTTGATTTATGACCTCAGTAAACATTGTAAACATGAGTTTATGTCTCAATCTCTAGTTTCAATTTTCTTCAATACAGCATGATGTTCATTTAGTAAATTATGGTCCCATTTAGAGTCAGACCTTGTGATCGACAGGTCACTACCACGGAGTTGTCCGTGTTTTCGTCTTACAACTTTAACCCTTTCAAAGTGTGTTTTCAGTTCATGAAAGTTAATTTTATCATTTTGGTCACCTAGAAATGTCTTAAAAATGCCCTCTCGTGTCACTTCTGATTGCAAAAAGCCAAGATCATGACGGCCAAAATGTCAAACTCAAGGCCTCAAAACAGCAGTCCACAAACCAATGTGTGACATCACGGTGACTACATCCACTTCTTATATACAGTCTATGCTCTGCTAGCCACAACTACCTTACCCTCGGTCAAGTACAGTTTTACATAATAGAAGGGGTCAGCTAGTTGTTCAAAATTATATTTGATCTGATACATTTCCGTAAACGCCAGGGTGAGTTTTATGGGAAGAGAAAAGAGAGGGAGTTATGGATTTATTTATTTTTTCATTTCACTGTGTCTTTAAGTCCTGAAGTCTGTTTTGTCCCCAGTCCTTCCTTGCATATGATTGTACACCTATTCTGCCATTTCTGGAACTAGAAAAAAACTACAGTATAATATGGCAAACCTTAATATTTTCTTTGAACTAAATATTAAAATGAATCTGCTCAAGGAGGACTGAGACTCTACATGCATGCTGGTTGGACACTTGATGACCGGTCGGCTTGTCTAACTGCATTGTGTGCATGCTCCATCCTGAGGAGTGGTTCATTAAAAAAAAAATGCCCTAAAAAACTGGGCTTTTGTTCAATAACGAGCTCAATCTGTAGAGGAGAGTCAGCTGTTGGTGGCACCAAATTGGCCTTCGCACCGGGAGGTCACGACTTGGCACCGTTGTGTCTCCCCAAGCACTCCCAAAATATGTTTCCTGGCCAGTTGGCAGATATTTGAGCGCCTGTTGAAAGATTTGGGTCATCATCTCATCCCTCATTTTAGTTGGCTAATTAAGTGGTGGCCTGTTCACAAACTGCTGATTTTGTCGAGCGTTTCTGGAGCACGTCTTGACACGTCGTGCCACCTTAACGGAGCTGTGCAATTATTCTGTTGCATTCAGCAGACACGACTTTCTGTAACAAGTTGCAGATAAATTTTTTTATTGGCTTCAGGTAGATTGAGATTGTTTGGCTTTGTCACATTTTGTAACTTTATATCTTTTGCTCTTTTAAATATCACCGTCCTCGTGTTAGTAGATGGTTGAGTGAATGGTGCAGTGTAGCGTCAGTGTTTTCTGCTCCCGCTGCATCTAGTGTGTGAGCTGAATTTGATATCCACATGGAGAGGCTGCAGCAAAGATTGGGAGGAGTGAATACACATCTTGAGCCACCAAAACATTTCCTCCTGAGGCTTTGTAATATCAGTTAAAAGCCAAGCAGGTATAATTTTTCTTCTGTTGTCAAAGTGTTGGCAGGAAGACCTTTTCATGTTGAACAGCGAGCCTACCTTGGTCTAATGAATAAAACCGCTTTGGCAAACATCCAGTGAGGAAACGATCTGATGATTAATGGAAGAATACCTTCTAAAACAAGTGTTGAAGCAGCTGCCTGTGATGTCTCCTGCTTTTCCAGTCCTGTTCGTCTTTGTGTTCTGGTGTGTATATCAGATGATTGGCCAAAGGTCTACAAAGAAATGTCATGTAGAGATAAAAAATGGAGTGGCAGCAGACAAGACTGAACAGATTTTGATAACCCTCAATTGGTGTCATGTTCTGCACATAAATGATCCCATAGGAACCATTAACTTTGAGCAACTTCACTAAAACGTGGAGGTGGAAATTCACATCTTGGCCCCTCAAGGCCTCCAATGGTTCCCGTCCATTAAGCAGTTTGTTCCGCTTGTGTCGTTTATATTGGACAAGTTGTTTTAGGGAGTAGCCCTGAGAAGAATCTGTAGTCATAGCACATTAGTCATGGAGAAATGCAAGGCTGACCAGCATGCTCTCTGAGGATATGGATGTGCTGCTTCAACCTCCATCCACTCCCTTTTTTTTTTTTTGTTTCATGGTGTCGCTTCTTCACGGAGGTCTTTGTCTGGCTGCGCTGAATGACGCTGGATTGTATTTGCTGTAATTTTGTGAGTCAGCTTGCCATGGCACAGTTTGTTTGTGGTTAGAAGTTGTGTTTTCTCAGCTCATACACACACTCTCACTTTTTTTGTCATTTTATGAAAGGAAAACTGCGGTACATGAATGAAGTAAATAGGGATGCATGATATACATCGGGCCCAATGAATTATCGGCCAATAATATAAATCCAAATTGCTTTCATTGACTTAATAAGCGCCGCATCTACACACTCCGATACAGTAGGAGTGTGTAGATGCTGCACACTCCGATACAGTAGGTGGCGGTATGCACCTTTTTAACGTTTGTTTGCAATCCGCCAATAAACACAGAAGAAAAAGAACAAGAGCAGCACACCGACTAAAGAGTCAAACATGTCGTCGCCGGCGTGGACGTGTTTCAAAGGAAGACAAAACGATTGCAATTAGCAATTACAGGTTTTTTGATGTAATTTACTATAAAAAATACTGAACTGTTCTTTGCTTTAGTTGCGTTAACAATGTCCGTTAGATTTGGTCAGAGCTAAGCTAATATTAAATCATTCATCTTTGCTCGCTACATTTTAGCCTTTACCCTCAGGTGTGAATAAACTACATGTTATGAACTTCTTTTTAAAATACAAAAATCTTAAATTATCGGTTATTTTGTCGGTATATGTCATGAGAAGCAGGTTGTTATTGGTATCGGCTGAAAAACATCCATATCGTGCATCCCTAGAAAGATAAATCTGTCCAACATGATTGATTGCAAATACAAAACTGTCACATATGAATCATACACAACAACACCACACCAAAGATTTGTTTTATTTAATCTACTAATCAGGGGTTGTGGTCAACTCACTTTCAATCCATGAATTATCAAAACTAGGAAAAATCATTGCGATACAATTGATCATTGAGAAAAAAGATCAGTTTTTATGTTCATCATTAAGATCAAATATCAGAGTCGACTACGACGAGCTGTTTTCCTCAAGGACACGACATAAAGGCCAGACATTTGTTGTCCTGTGGTTTATTTTGCATTCTTGTGCTGTCGGGATTATCTGACTTTACCAAGACAGCGAGACAGAAGATGGAAATCTTGCCCTTTTCAAAAACCCTTTTAATAACATGATGTTTGAGCCGTGTCATTTTTCAAATAAATTCTCCCACACGGCTGACTTTTTCTTTCACTTATATTTGTAAACAAACCACACGAGCGCACGGCACCCGTCGTCATGCCAGACTCGTGTCCAGCCGGTGGCTTCTTTTCCGAATCAGCAGCTGGTTACTGTTGTTCAAGACTGACCGCAAATAACCTGCACAACATTTAGCCGGCGCAAAATTGATGCAACACAGCAAATAAACATCGGCCACTGCCATTGGCGAATGACATGTTATGTCAGTCAACATGGAGAATATCGGCCGATACCGACGTTTGGCCGATAAATCGGTGCATCCCTAAAATGAATAAGTAAGCCTTTACTCATGCGCCCTCTATTTATCTCCAGATGGTCCACTATTGTTGGCACAGCACCTCCAGCCACCTCTCTAACTGTTTGAACACAAACTTTTTGTATGATTGACAGCCGCTATGACTGATAGTATGCGGATGGTTACTTGATAGATCATGTAATGCATCATTTGCTTATTATGTGCATAAACACACAGGTGTTTTTTTAGGAAATAAACAAGATTACGATATACCCAGGGAACACGCTAGCAGACACCAAATCGTCTTGTTGTATCACGCTGATGACCGCGAACGCGTTCGTTTACGTTTGATTGCACAGAATAAACCAAAAAGTACTCTTTATCTGTGAGTGCCGGTGATTTGTTTCTTCTGTTCTTACCTCTACCTGGCACCCGATACTGTTCAAGATTTGGAGACGTGCTCGCTGTTATTTTCTATTTTGGTATACTTCAAATCCACCATCACTTTCCATACAAGTCATGTGCTTGACTTCAAAAACCTCTAAACGTACATCCAACATGTTTTACTCACTGTTTCAACATGCTTTTAGATTATTGAATACATTTTATGTGGTTTGAATCCGAGTGAATTGATCCACACCCTTTTATTATATACAGTATATGACACTTTCCCCGAACGATCAGAACATCCCGCTTTCATTAATATGGTCAAACTAATGAACTAAAGAAGGAAGTTGTTTACTTTAATTTTGGCTGGTAAGTTTGTGCAGTGCCGCTGCTGTCTGAGGCCAGACAGTAGGTAAACGATAGAAGGTAACAAGCCACTAATTTTTGATCTCACAGTAGCCTAAAAAACAGTCTGTGTGGCTTGTTAACAATTAAAAATGGCTGCCGGATCTTGGGACCTGCTTGTTAATATATGGCATTTAGAGAATGAGCAGACAACCAACATGCACAGAGAGCTATTAGTGTCACTACCGCTCCTCCTCCTCCTCTTCTGTCGGATGGAGAAGTGGTACGACCGGCTGTGTTTCTGTCTCTCCTGTCTGTGCTGCAGGCTTTGAAGGCTGCTCCATGGTGCCCTCTATCTACCCGCTGGAGACGCTGCACAACTCGCTGTCACTGAAGCAGGTGGACGAGTTCCTCAACACGGTGTGTGAGAGCAGCAGCGAGGCCCACGCCAAGACCATGAAAGGTAGGCCTGCATAGTGAAGCAGCAATAACTATTAAATACCTTACTAGTCTTTTTTCATTTAGTTTAGTTCTTCACTAATTATGAAATGCAGAACTTTGTTACGGGAGAAAAGTCAGTGCAGCAAATGAAGTTTGTCATTAAACGTTGTTACGTGTCCAAACCACTTACATGCCAAGGCTGGAATTTATTACATTTTTGTTAAATCAAAGAGTACTTTTGCCGAACATTGTCAGGTTATAAATATGCAAGTATGCTTTAAAATATTTGTAAAAAAATATTTATTGTAATCCTCTGAAAAAGGGCATTTTTTTTAGATGTTAAATAAATTGCAGTCTTATTTGGACAGTGGCACATGTTGGTGTTGTTGTGTTGGCTCTGTATTCCAGCACATTGGATTTGAAAAGAAACAGTGAATATAAAGTACATTAAATAGGGCTGTCAATCGATGATTGTCCATAGTTAATCGCAAATTAATTCCAAATTTTCTTTCAAAATGTACCTTAAAGGGAGATTTGTCAAGTATTTAATACTCTTATCAACATGGGAGTGGGGAATATGCTTGCTTTATGCAAATGTATGTATATATTTATTATTGGGAATCAATTAACAACACAAAACAATGACAAATAGCATCCAGAAACCCTCACTAAGTACTGCATTTAGCATAAAAAAATATGCTCAAATCATAACATGGCCCCTTTGAAGGGACCCCTTTGAAAATATCCATGACAATTTTCCTTCGCCAAAATTTTGCATATGTTTGGAGCGTTATTTAACGTCCGTCCCGACAAGCTAGTTTGACATGGATTCCTTAGGTTTACTAGTTTCATATGATGCCATTCTCTTCACTCTAGCTTTAAAACTGAGCCCGCTACAACCAAAAGATCACAAGTTGCGTTAAAGAAATTAGTGGCGTTACAACAAATTTGCGTTGATATCCTGTTAACTTTGGCAGCCCTAATATTAAGTATATTAAAGTGCTGACTTTCAAATCGGGTGTTTGTGGGTGTTCACCTCCATACTGGGTGAACAATCAGTTCCCCAATTTTTGGACAATATGCACAGCGGTCCTTCACATACACGCGAGGAAACC
>CAKALU010068232.1:1725-13497 GCA_916700995.1 Hozukius guyotensis
AAAATGTATCGAAAATTACTTTATTATAAACATTATTTAATAATTATATTCCGCTATTTCCCAATAGCGGGTAATTTATTTAATACATTTCCAGGAAAAGAATACAAAGTTCATTGATATGCTTTATTTCCATGTCTGCTTATAAATAGATAATAATTAGCAAATAACTTATTTGAAATTTCTTTAAAAACTCCCTGAATTATGACATCAGCTACCAGGTTACATTAGTGTAGACAATAAGTCACACAATGGTGAGATTTGTGCCTGATCAGAAGTGTCTTCTATTAGTTTTGGTTTTCCACCTCCGATGAAAAGCAGACACTTCTCAAGCCTAAAGGCCCTATTTTAACCATTATATGCAATTTTAGCATATAATTATTGAATAATGTTTATAATAAATTAATTTTTGATACATTTTGAGGTAAATATTTGGGTAATTTGGCAGTAATTCCAAAAGAAATTTCAAATAGGTTACTTGCTAATTATCACTTAATTACCATGAAATTTGCGGACTTGTAAAATGAAGTGTTACCGAACATTTTTTACTTCACTTGACTCCAATTTTATTCTACTTTTTACTTCTACTCCACCACATTTGAGACAAATATTAGTACTTTGCTCATTCATTCAGCAATCTTTTTCATATTTTTATTGAAGTTTTTTCTATTATATAATTATGTTCTTTTCTTTTCTTTTTTTTAAATTTTTAAATTTTAAATTTTTTTTTTATTTAAGGTTAAAGGAATACATACACATACTTGTAAAGGGACATACAGACAGCAGCAACAACATATATAAACAAAAAAAAGAAACACAAGAAAAATAAAAAAAAAAGTACTACCCGTTGTAATAGTGCAGTGTCAAGAGATAAGTTCATATTCATATACATACAACCAACCTCATATATAGATATATATACATACAGTATATACATATGCCTATATCTACACGTGCATTCACATACATATCCACTTAGACACATTCGCGTACACAATTATCTATTCTATTATACAGACAAAAAAAGGACATATTTACATCCCTTTAGTTGACCTTTATCGACATTATTTATTTATTAATTTTGTTTAACTCCAATCCTCACCCTGACTCAAAGTATCCCACCCACACTCAAAAATGATATTCTGTTCTTTATTTCTATTAATAAAGATAATTATGTTCTTGATGTTTGCAGTATTTTATCTGTATTTTTTTTTTTTTTTTATTGTATGCACTAAAACACCAAGGTAAACTCCCTGTATGTAAAAACCTACTTGGCAATAAACCTGATTCTGATGTCTCCTCTATCAGTTGATTGACAGACTCTTGAACCAATAGGAATGAAGCTTGGCTGTTGTGTTTGTTTAAAATGTCTCCTTAACAACCGATCTGGAGTCAAACAGCAGAAGTTTTCGGTGGAGAAACAGGAAATCCTTTGTCCCCCAAGCCATCAAACTGTACAACACCTCTCTGCACTATATTCACTTTTAACAGTCGCTTCTGCACTATATTCACTTTTTAACAGTCGCTTTTGCACTATATTCACTTTTTAACAGTCGCTTCTGCACTATATTCACTTTTAATAGTCTCTTCGTCACTATATTCACTTTTAATAGTCTCTTCTGCACTATATTCACTTTTAATAGTCTCTTCGTCACTATATTCACTTTTAATAGTCGCTTCTGCACTATATTCACTTTTTGTAATAGTCGTGTATCACAGCTGTTACCCTGCACTATATTCAGTTTTAACAGTTTTTCTTCCTCTCCTTGTATTTTTATATCTGGTATAATTTTTGTACTTTGTACTTTGCACTACTAACTTTTTTACTGCCTTTTTACTAACATGTTTTGCATTATGGAACTGTGATGCTGGAAACTTGAATTTCCCTCGGGATCAATAAAGTTACTATCTATCTATCTATCTATCTATCTATCTATCTATCTATCTATCTATCCATCTATCCATCTATCATTTGATACAAATATTAATACTTTGCTCATCCATTCAGCAATCTTTTTCATATTTTTATTGAAGTTTTTTCTATTATATATTTATGTTCTTGATGTTTGCAGTATTTTGTCTGTATTTTTTATAATTTTTTTTAATTTATTATTGTATGCATTAAACACCAAGGTAAACTCCCTGTGTTCTTAATATGCCTGTATATGCTCTTAATATGTTCTTAATATGCCTGTATATGTTCTTAATATGTCTTGTACAAAGTATTTCTTATATATGTACATTCATACTTCCTGATATGCATATGTTCTTAATATGCCTTGTACAAAGTATTTCCTCTTATAATTTTAATATAACTTATTATTTTTAATGGAGCTTCCCAGCAAAAAGCATTTCACACGATTGTACTTGTATAACCGGCGTGACAATAAACATCTTGAATCTTGAATCTTGAATCCTGTATGTGAAAACCTACTTTACAATTACCATGAAATTTGCGGACCTGTAAAATCAAGTGTTGCCGGCATTTTTTTACTTCACTTGACTCCACTTTTATTCTGCTTTTTACTTTTACTCCACCACATTTGAGACAAATATTACTACTTTGCTCATCCATTCAGCAATCTCTTCATATTTTTATTGACATTTTTTCTATTACATATTTACGTTCTTGATGTTTGCAGTATTTTGTAGGTATTTTTTTTATTTTTTATTATTCATTAATGTATGCACTAAACACCCAGGTAAACTCCATGTATGTGAAAACCTACTTGGCAATAAACCAAGTAAGATTCTAATGTCTCCTCTATCAGTTGATTGACAGACTCCAGAACCAATAGGAACGAGGCTTGACTCTTGTGGGCGGGGCTTCCCCCTGTGCGGACATCCGGTGTTTAAAATGTCTCCTTAACAACCGACCTGGAGTCAAACAGCAGAAGTTTTCGGAGGAGAAACGCCTCGTAAGTAACTCAATCCAGCTATATATCCAGCTCTAAATCACCCTGTGTGTATCTACTATCTATAACACGTTATAATTAGTGATATTACGGCGGTGGAGATAGAAGAAGGTGATTATTTTGAGGGTATAAAACATCCAACCGGCAGCATCAGCTGGTTGCTATCAAACAAGCTAAGCTAACTAGCTAGCTGGTAAACCGTTATCTGATGATGTCATTTAAAGGATAAATCACATTTTCTGGTGTAAACTACGATGACATACTTGTTGTAGCTAGCTTTGTTTGTTTGTTTGTTTATTTAGATCCCCATTAGCTTTTGCAGAGCAGCAGCTATTCTTCCTGCAGGGTCCACATAGTTTACATGGTGACAATACAAAAATACACATTCACACTACTCATCATACACTAACATATAACACATCATAATGCACTAACATAACACATTGTAATACACTAACATAACACATAGTAATACACTAACATAACACATCATAATACACTAACATAACACATCATAATACACTAACATAACACATCATCATACACTAACATAACACATAGTAATACACTAACATAACACATCATAATACACTAACATAACACATCATCATACACTAACATAACACATCATAATGCACTAACATAACACATCATCATACACTAACATAACACATCATAATGCACTTACATAACACATCATCATACACTAACATAACACATAGTAATACACTAACATAACACATAGTAATACACGTCAACTGTAAATAAAACAATAACAACTGACACAGTTTAAATGACAAAAACACAAAGGAAATAGAGCAGCTCCGACTGAATCTATCATGATCTAACAGATAAATATCATCATTTAACATGGATAATACCCTTACACACCCAAGAATACTTATTAATTACTAAAGTTTCTTCTTAAGTAATGCTCTTTTAGTGCTTTTTTTAAAACAATATGTATTATTTTGTGAATTCCATCCTTGCATTGCTCTGTATGTTGCTGTACTTTGACCTGATTTGGTTTTGGATCTTGGTAAAGTAAAACAACCTGCAGCAGCAGCATGCCTAGTGGAATAACTGTGTGTATCTGTACTAAAGGATAGCAAAGCTAGCAGTGGCTAGGTGGTGTTTAGCAGGCAGCCCTGTCATGGTAACAACGGTACACACTGTTGTTAGCTACAGAGGTGTTCAGGACTGTCCTTGTCCTTTTGTTGACATATTCAGTGTTTTCTTCTCCCTGACACTTGGCAATTGTTCTGTCAGCTCTTTAGTTGTTTTCTCATGCAGGAGAAGGCTGTTTAGCAGAGAGGGAAGGCTCTGTGAATATAACTATTAGGTATTCAGGTCTTCACTGTGTCCTTATCCTGTTTATATCTTAAATAATAATCCAAATCTTAAAAATAATAATTTAATTTAGTTCTCTTCACAGAAATGAATGAAATGCTGAGATATAGGCCAACTGTATATTTTTTGATAAAGTTGCTTTACATCCCTTAAAATCACTAGTGGGGGTCAGTACGCCCAGGTTGGGAACCAGTGGGTTGAGGTTTAGTAGGCACATGTATAGTTGTGATGTAGGGAGCACATCTATGTTCCCCAGCTCAATATCCTCATAATAAGACACATTATTAAGGAGACCTTTCAGAGGGTTTTATGTTCTCAGCAGTGTTAGTTTCTCTAGGTCAATATGTAGAAATAGAAAAGAAACCGGTTTATTTCCAAGTGTGTTTGGGTGGTGTGAGAAAATAATAAATAATACATTTGTGTGTGTCTCACTCTCATACTGTTGTTAGCTACAGATGTGCTCAGGACTTACTACAGGGGTCATTTATTTAACGTGTGTAAAATGTCCTTTTTTTGCAGGAGTCGGGATGGCTGGGACTGGAGAGGGAAAGAAAGAGGAGGCCGACTACAAGAGGCTGCACAGCTTCCCTCTCATCAGGGTAGGACAGAAGCAGGACAGTCAGTGCCTCTGGGTACCACAACATCCAACCATTCAAC
The DNA here is from genome assembly GCA_916700995.1 of Hozukius guyotensis. Taxonomy (NCBI): domain Eukaryota; kingdom Metazoa; phylum Chordata; class Actinopteri; order Perciformes; family Sebastidae; genus Hozukius; species Hozukius guyotensis. The sequence continues at coordinate 6,645 of CAKALU010068232.1, forward strand.
AACAACAATGACTACATCAAACATCACATTTAGATGTGGAGGCTGGGGCAGTGGCTCCCAACCTTTTCCCCTTTAAGGGACCCCTTTTCTGTCATTGAGTAAACTGACTAAGTGACATATTTCATATCAGATTCAATGCATAACAATAACAGTACAGGACAACTGATAAACTTTACAATTAACCCAAATAGTGAACGCAAGAACTGCAGGAAGTTTGTGTAAAATGAGCGATTTGGATGCATTTTGAGCATTTTCTTGTGAATATCACATCAGAGATGAGTGTTCCTGTTATTTTTAATACAATTCTTTGTCTGTATTATGTTTTCTTTTTTTTTTACAATCATATACACTTAAAGCAGCAGTGGGTATAAATGGAGCAAATATGATTAAAAAAAGTTATTTTTACATAACGGTCACTATATCCTGACAGACACTCATGTCCCCCCCTCAGGGTGAATTTTAATAACTTTAGTGTCATCATTATGTCAAACTTGAATTGCCCAATATTTGGGTTTATGACCAAATACAGACAAAACTACTGACAGCCTCAGCTGCAGGCTGTTTAGTGCTTGTAAGCATGTTCGCATGCTGATGTTAGCATTTAGCTGTGCCTAAGTACGGCCTCACAGAGCCATTAGCATGGAAGAATCTATCACTCCTGGCGTCGCAACAAACATGTTTTAACCCTGATGTGTGTGCGTGTGTCTAGTGCCATGACCTCTTATATTTTTCATGACTTTTAACCCTGCAGACCCTTTTACAGTTTGCAAGCAATGATGACGTACGCAGTTTGGCACTGGAAATATGGCGGAGTGCAATAGCTTGTCAAGCTATGTAAAGGTGCAGTGGGTAGAAATGAAGGACATGATTAAAAAAAGTTATTTTTATAAAACGGTCACTATATCCTGACAGTCGTAGTACATGAGACAGGTAATCTGAAAAATATCATGTGCCTCTATGTCTTCCAGTGCTCCTATTGGTATCTACAAGACTTCACAGACCGAAGGAAAACAACCAATGACTAAGTGATTAGTGAATTAGATTAGAGAATCAATGCATAACAGTACAGAACATCTGATAAACTTTACAAATAATCCAAATAGTGAACACAATAAATGCAGGAAGTTTGTGTAAAATGAGCGATTTGGATGAATTTTGAACATTTCTTGTGAATCTCACATCAGAGATGAGTTTTCTTGTTCTTTTTAATACAATTCTTTGTCTGTATTATGTCTTTCTTATTTTAACAATCTTACATACTTAATAAACTTTTTCTTTTGACATATTCAGTGTTTTCTTCTCCCTGAAGCTCTTTGGTTGTTTTCTAATGCAGGACGAGGCTGTTTAGCAGAGAGGGAAGGCTCTGTGAATATAACTATTAGGTATTCAGGTCTTCACTGTGTCCTTATCCTGTTTATATCTTAAATAATAATCAAAATCTTAAAAATAACAATTTAATTTAGTTCTCTTCACAGAAATGAATGAAATGCTGAGATAAAGGCCAACTGTATATTTTTTGATAAGGTTGCTTTACATCCCTTAAAATCGCTGGTGGGGGTCAGTACGCCCAGGTTGGGAAGTGGGTTGAGGTTTAGTAGGCACATGTATAGTTGGGATGTAGGGAGCGTATCTATGTTCCCCAGCTCAATATCCTCATAATATGACACATTAAATTAAGGAGACCTTTCAAAGGGTTTTATGTTCTCAGCAGTGTTTGTTTCTCTAGGTCAATATGTAGAAATAGAAACGAAACAGGTTTATTTCCAAGCGTGTTTTCACATACAGGGAATTGGCCTCGGTGGTGTGAGAAAAAAAGTCAGAATACTTGTTTGTGTGAGTCTCACTCTCATAGTGGTAAACATGTAAAACCCTCACCATCTGTTTATTGTTCCTCAGCATACGGACATGCCAGAGGAGATGCGGGTTGAGACCATGGAGCTTTGTGTGACCGCCTGTGAAAAGTTTGCCACCAACAATGAGGTAAGTGTATCGACCATTACACAGCTGTAAACATTCCAGATGTGTTCCAAGCTGCGTCCCAAATGGCATACTCTGCACAACATCCCCAATATGTGTACTATCGTTCAACATACTCTAGTGTGAATAGGCAGTAGTATGAATCTTCACACTTGCCAACCTTGTGAGAGTTTCAGAGACTTTGCTTCCTGCATTCTGGTGATTTTAAAAGAGTGAAAATAACAAAATAATAAATAAACTGCAACAGCACTTTTATGTTAAACTTTTGATTTTATCTTTAACTCCCAGGAAAGGAAATAATTCGTCCCTCTGGTGTGAATTTGGCGTGTCAATCTCTGGCATAAACTAATATTCATCCGTTGTGTACGATGTCATTCTCTATATTATACTGTCTTTTGTTTCTCGCCGTCTTCCTCAGAGTGCAGCGAAGATGATCAAAGAGTCCATGGACAAGAAATTTGGCAGCTCGTGGCACGTGGTGATCGGCGAAGGCTTCGGCTTTGAGGTGACACACGAGGTGAAGAACCTGCTCTACATGTTCTTCGGAGGGAGTCTGGCCGTGTGCGTGTGGAAGTGTTCGTAGCACTTCCTCCTCGCCGTCCCTCCGACCCTCTGACGTGGTCACCGGGCTGGGCATGAACACCAGCTGCCAGCCCGACGCTGGTTCCATTTGTGTCACGGGAGGTTAGTTTGTCCACACCTACCAGACACTGTGGCAAATAAACAAGCCGTCATTTGGAGATCTTGTCCGATTTGAAAATGTAGTTGGCAGGGCAAATAGTAAAAAGGGAATTTTGAGAGTGGAAGGCGTAACAATAGCTTTCTTCCTCGTCCGTCACTTTCCTTTTTCTCTTTGTTTCCAACCCTCCGTCCGTCTCTGAAGCTGTATCCATGGTTCTGAACATTTTCTGAGCGTGCATGTGCAAGTAAGTTCAACTTTTACAAACAGTACAGCCAGCCCGGGTCTCCAGAGTCCTTTATTCTCATTCCTCTTCAGGGAGTGTGTGTGTGTGAGCGACTTTATATGTTTGTGTGTGCTGGACACACACCGTTTTTTGAAATAACATTTTATCCCCGTCACCTTCCTCAGCAGTAAACTGTCCTCACCATCTGTAACTTTCTCCCCAACCGCACTAGTCTTTCAATAAACTTTGTAATATTTTTTATGTGTACATATTTTGATGCGACTTGAAGAACTTGTTTTTAAAGACCAGTGTCGTCTTCTTACAACTAAAGGCTCTAATCTCCGGAGCCCAACAACACTAAAGCAGATCCACCTTTTCTCCCTGTAAAGGTGTTTGTAATAATCCCTGATGATGTCGCCCCGCTGGGCGATGTCAACAATGTGATTGTTTTCATGTTGATGCCAGTTTAAATGATCCAGTGCAATGGAGCATTTTGTGTGAATTGACCTGATTGTACAATAAACTCTGAAATGTGGTGAAATAGGAACTTAAAGCGTCGACTTTGTTCTTCAACATTAACGTAGTGGATGGAGGTTTTCAGTTACATTCATTACATTTCAGGCGAAGCATTTTTGGTTCAATTTATCACAAACAAAGACAATTTTTATGACCACAGCGGGAAAAAATATTTGGGGTGCTCCGATCAGGATTTTTGGGGTTGATTATTGATCGCGAGTGATGTCGAGATGAAGCTTCACGAAGCTCTCCGGCAAATTGGTTCGCAAAAGGTTTCAATTCAAGAGGCTTCATCAAAATGTGTTGGCCAAAGAGTGTAAAACAGGCAGATATATTCCAGATGTGAGGCAGTGGTTTAACCGGGCAGAAGACAGTGAATGTGTTTGTGTAACTAAAGGAAAATCATAGAGGGGGAGACTTTATTCATTTTTATTCAGGAACAATAATTTCTCAACTGTGTTTCGGCTTCGGGCGTCTTCAATGACGTCATTGGTCAAGCCTCAATACCCGCTTCACAGAAAACTTCCTGGATTGCTCGACACACGCTCCGAAGCCTCGGCACAACACCTAACATCACTACCGATTGCTGGAAGCAGTATCGGCCGATAGCGATCACAAGGTCTATTTGAAGCCTTCTATTTATCGTGTTGCATTATTTATTATCTCAACAAAATTGTATATTAAGTATTAAAATTAAGAGATGAGAAAGTATCATGAATTGACAGCTGTTTATTTATCTGCATGAAACATAATAATATTAACTTTCTTTGTATAGCACCTTTCATACAAGAAATGCAGCACAAAGTGCTTTACAACTTTATAATGAACATAAAAACAGGGAAAATAAGATGGAAAATAAATCACATGTGATAAAATAAGATGAAATAGAATTAGGGCTGTCAATCGATTAAAACATTTAATCGCATGATTGTCCATAGTTAATAGTGATTGTTAACAAATTAATCGCACAGTATTTATCTGTTCAAAATGTACCTTAAAGGGAGATTTGTCAAGTATTTAATACTCTTATCAACATGGGAGTGGACAAATATGCTGCTTTATGCAAATGCATGTATATATTTATTATTGGAAATTAATTAACAACACAAAACAATGACAGATATTGTCCAGAAACCCTCACAGGTACTGCATTTAGCATAAAATACATGCTCTAATCATAACATGGCAAACTGCAACCCAACAGGCAACAACAGCTGTCAGTGTGTCAGTGTGCTGACTTGACTATGACTTGCCCCAAACTGCATGTGATTATCATAAAGTGGGCATGTCTGTAAGGGGAGACTCGTGGGTACCCATAGAACCCATTTTCATTCACATATCTGGAGGTCAGAGGTCAAGGGACCCCTTTGAAAATGGCCATGACAGATTTGGAGCGTTATTTAACCTCCTTTGTAACAAGCTAGTATGACATGGTTGGTACCAATGGATTCCTTAGGTTTTTTTAGTTTCATATGATGCCAGTATCTGCACTCTACAACCTAAAAATCGCAAGTTGAGTTGACGTGTTACCATCGCATTAACTTTGACAGCCTTAATATTAGGTATTAAAATTAAGAGATGAGAAAGTATCATGAACTGACAACTGTTTATTTTTCTGCAGGCAACATAATAAATAATTTAAATATTTATTTTCCAAATATTTAGAATGAACATAAAAACAGGGAAAATAAGATGGAAAAATAAAACACACTGAATAATTATAATATTAAAATCAGTATTCATATTTGCAGCATCCATATACATCAGTAAACACTGAAGTAGCATCAGATATTCTCCATTATCCTCTACTCTTTGCTTCTCTACATCAGCGGTGGAGATTTAAATTTTTAAGACGAAAACCCAGAAAGTATTTTGCCTCGAGTGCACTCTCTACCAATCGGTGCCTCGGCCTCTGAGGTGTGTAGATGCATTTTGTTCAGCTCCCTCAGAACGTCTCCCCTAAGGTATAACCTCTTCGTGGGTCCTATCTGTGTCGGGCACAACCTGAAGTTGCCCCGGAAAAAAGCACCATCTCGATGGAGCTGCGGGGGTTAATAAATACACCATTATCTTATTATCTCAACACAACTCATAACTCCGGTGAAGCCATTTGATTTATTTATTTATTTTTTCTGATCGGCCTTTATAGAGACCACCAATCAAACTTTGTAGAACGAATATCAGCCGATAACGATCGTAGGCCGACCGATCGGAGCGCTCTTGAAACATTTAATAGCTGCGGAGGCAAGAGAGAGCAACTTGGAGTGGGTAGAAAGAGTCTTTTCTGAAAAGCAGTTATGCAGTTATACAGACGTTAGTGACTGCACCAGCATTGCTCGGAGTCAAATGACACATTTGTCTCATGCATCAATAGATGTTGAATTTGAATGCCTGGTTTTCAAATGTTAGAAAAGAATAAAAGTATATGCCTCACACAGAGGAATACCATGCCAAATAAGAGGTAAACAGAGGAGAAGATGCTTCCAAAAAGTACCTGACAGGAGTTTATTTCCATGAAGAAAAATAAGAAAGGTAAATGATGGAGTGTCTGGGACTTGTCAGATTGGAGGATGAGGCAGGTTTTCCCCGAGAAACTCGAGGAAGTTGTTTTGAAAAGACGCTTTAAAAGTTATTTCCCTTTAAAGGCCATTGACATATTTTGGGGAAAAGTTTCTCAAAACTCCCAGATTTCTTCTTAAACGTCATTGTAGAGTTTCTTATTGAAACCAACAGGCACAATTACACTCTGGTTCTGCTCTCTGTGGTGTCAGTGAGGGATGCTCCATAATAACGGCACTGCAGGTTTTAGGAGCTGAAAGAAAGACGTGACACTGAATATGATGTGATGTAATGAAGCGTCCCTGTTGCACCATGACAGCACCGAGGGCAGTTTGACCCAGCAGCTGAGCGTCGTTATTGACATATTACACACAATCTGGCAGCTCATTTATGTACCCAAACACCACGACCCTGAACCAGGTCACTCTGAACTCTGGCCTCACAAATAATAAGACGCCTCTCGTCAACTCGCTTCTGTTCACACTCTCGTCACAGAGCTGTCTGTCACACACTGAGCTATCCAAATTAGAAATAAAAGTAATTTTACATGCATATGTTCCGCTTATAGTTCTGCCGTATCTGTGAATCGTACCTGTAGATGTTTGATATTTAAGTCTTTGTCTAGTTCTGAGTCCTGAAACTGTCTGAAACGTGTTTGACCTCTCTTTTGTCTCAAAGCTTAAACAGTGGATCGTCTGTCCTTCTGGTCTTCACTGTAGACACCTACTCAGGGACACAGTGTGAATGCAGTTAAGCTTTGTTTATACTTTCATGAGGCACCCATGGCGCTCGCCTCTACAGATGGTGGCGAGCTACAAGCACGCTCAAAGGCTCAATTTATGCTCAATCTAAGTTATTTGCTTTTATCTTATTGTGGCAGTCCTCTCCGAAACGGG
>CAKALU010068232.1:13517-37206 GCA_916700995.1 Hozukius guyotensis
CCCCCCCCCCCCCCACGCTCAGTGGGTGTCCAGTTACAAAAATTACGGCGTGCATCAACGCGGCTTTAACCACCTTCTCTTGTCGTGCCCCAAAGAGCAGAGCTGTTCATTCTTCTTGTCTGTTATGTTGCTCACCAGAAAATGTTAGTTTTTTTGGTATCTTTATTTCAGTGTGTCTGAAAAACAACTGAAAGAATGTGCCAGTGTAGTTTTTCACTATAATGGGAAGGCGTATAAACAGCACGACATTACACGGATATTCCGCGTTTCGTGAGGACGCATTTTATCCTTTTCGCGTGTCATTTGTACGCCACACAAACGTCTGCAGTTCAGACAAGAAAACCACTATAGGTAGGTTTAGTAAAAAACGTCTTAAACGGCTTAAAATAAGTATGTAAACTTAGTAAAACACGTTCGGAAATCAACGTAATCACAACTATAACTTATAAAACAAAACAACGGTCTCTAACACGAGTCTCCTGGTTAAGTGTCTGGTGTTTGTTGAAGTGGTCTTTCTTGCTTTTTATACTACGCCACTAACGGTACGTGTCCACAGGGGCGTTTTTTTATCTTGAGGGATCTCCTCGCTTCAAAGCAATGGATGCACGATGGGCTGCCACCAGGCACCAGGCACTTGGCACCTGATTGGACGAATGCTTTCACTCGTGGGCTACTCTTATATTATGAAAATAGTTCACCAAAATGTTTTTCTGAAAACATTTTATGCGAGAAATAAGCCATGCAGTTGCTGAATCCTTATTACAACGGTTACTTTAAATGTTTCTAGGGAGTCTCCAGATGGGGCGAGTCGCGCTGGACACTCCTGATTTGCATAAAGTAGCTTCGACTTTATGCAAATGAGGAGCGGCCGACGCAATTCGCCGCCTCTGGAGACTCCCTGGAAACTTTTAAAATAACCATTGTCGATCTAACTGCATGGCTAAAATGTTTTCAGAAACCCATTTTGGTGAACTATTTTTGTGATATAAGAGAAGAAAGTTTCCAAAACAAGCCGCCATGTTGTTTCTGGTTTGAAAGCTGGGAGCTGCAGCCCACGAGGGAAAGCGTTCTTCCGATCAGGTGCCTTGTGTTTAGTAGCAGTCCATCAAGAGTCCAATGCTGGGAAGTGAGGCGATCCCTTGCAATTAAAAAAACGCCCCTGTGGACACGTACCATTACTGTTTCACACGCAGAAATCAAGAAAGGTGTACTTATTGTACGCCTTGTGCATTATCGTGTCATTCATACGCCTTTTTGTACAAACTGGCTGCCATCTTTGCGATGTTGCCAGAGAGATCTCAAAAGGACAATCATCATGGCATTTTTGATATTGACAGACAGTCAATAAGTCCTCTGGCAATCCTCCATCCCACAAACATCTGCCATTAATGATTGAAATGGATGTGACATTTCTGCCAATATTATCTTCACCCAGTTGGCCTGCACATTCTGCAGTTATTCTAACAACCCTGTGATTAATCCAGAGGGAGGAGTGGAGTCGTGTGTCGGTAAACATGGCTCCACCCTGTGATGCATCTCATTCATTATTCACCTCAGCCTCTCTTTATAGATCTCCTCCCTCTCTCTCTGTCTCCTCAACGTTGTTAAATATTCATACAAAGAGCCAGAGAGTCACACTCAAGGCTCTGCCAGTTTGCTCCGTTTCAACACTGAAACTCTCTCCCCGCGAGGCTCGTTATCCTGCAAGTGGCTCGCAACAACTTCCAGTGAAGTTGGGGACACATTAGCACAAGAGGCAAATATTAAATGTCAAGGAGGCATCTCTCTAATCCCATACGGGCGAACTGCATGGTTTTACAGCTGGTGTTAGGAGGTTATTGCTGTGGTGTTGCAGCGACGTCAGAGGTCATGTATTAATCAAACACGACACATTTTCATTGGATATTCTATTTAAGGTATAATATGTAACATTTCCACATTAAAATGTCTAAAAACAACTAGACCTATGTTATATATTTAACTGAGTTGTCTACTTACATTATCCCAAATGTTTCCAACAATTTTCAAACCTGAGAAACCTGTGGTTTTAATCACGGTAAAGGTGCGTTTCATTTGGTTGTTTGCGCATGCGTCAGCGTTTTGGTTGTCTACCAGATGCCGTCATATATTGATTTTTTTTTTCCAGTTTCAAGCCACATTTTTACGATACAATTTTTAGGTCTTGGTGGTTTTTAACTCTATATTTTAATTTGCATAATGAGGTGAAAAAGAAATGTAAAAAGAAATGTATAAAGAAAAGAATACATAAATAAAATAAATTTGAGGAAATAAGTAAGGGGGGAAATGCAAAGGGTATATCGTGCAGAAATAAATAAATGAATACATACATAAATAAATGCATTTAAAATAAAACAAAATAAATGCAAAAATAAATAGATAAAATTTAAAGTTCAATAAAAATAAATATATAGATACATAAAAGGGAAAATTATACAGAAGATAAATAAATAAGGAAATTAATACAAAGATATATAAATAATGAAGCAATTTAAACAAAGTTCAATTTATGTCACATTTTATAAATTCATTAATGGCTACATTTATTTTTAATATTTTGCTATATTTAATGACATATTTATTTATTCATTAACTTTTTATTTTGGCAGGTTCCGTCCTCCATATCCGGGACATTATTTTCTGGGAATTTTTGGACCTGAAAGGCAGTTTACTTTTTAAAATTTAGAGTTAGTACACATAATAGATTTCTAAGACCAGAGCCCAGTGCCATTTAAATTGAGTATTTTCAGTCCCCCCCAAAAAGAAGAAATGACTAACGAATAAATGAAATAATTCAACAATATTCCTCATTATAATGTAATTACTGGCAGAGTGGAGAAAGCTCTTATAATACAGCCGTTTACCATCATGCAGGGAAACTCTGGGACATACAACTGTTTGAATGAAATACAATAAATATAATGGATCACAATTGTTTTTTAGGTCTCTCTAAAACCGACCTGGTGGTGGTTGCTAGGAGAGCATTTGTTAAAGTTTTCACTTCACAGCAACAGGAAATAGAAAAATAGACTTTTAATAATGTGGAACCATTGATTAGTGCTTGAGCTGTTGATGTTGAAGTTCAAACACAGTTTTGTGCTGTCAGACTGCGTCCTGGTTCTGTGTTGGAAAAGCTCAGTGCTGTAACTTAGCAACCGCCTCACCACCTGCAACGATGGGTCGAAGGTTGGAGCCTCCCAGAGTGTGTGTCAGTGTATGTGTGTGTGTGTGTGTGTGTTAAAGACACAGGCGGTAACAGCGAGAAGGCATCTGTAGGGGGTTGAAAGTGACTGACAGCTCACAGAATTCAATAGCTGGTAGTGAAAAAAGAGACTTGGTGATGGAGAGAAAGTGTTTTTTTGAGAGTTTAGAAATTGAAATTTCACAGATTCCAACATGTCGCTCAAGGGTACAGAGAGTTAGAGAGGAGCAGAGTGAGCTAACAGTTAGAGGGCGACAGAGGACAGCGGGATACATTTTTCATCTGAACATCGCTCATGGGCTTTTTTTTTTATTGAGAAATGAGAAACAATCCAATATTCATATGAATGCATTTCTGTGTCTTTCTTCAAGCGTGTGCATGAGGCAGGCAGCTCCCATTTCAACCATCAGTAGCTGTGTTTCATTTCCAGACTGGAATAAAAGAGGGCCATAAGTTTTGGGGAAATGGAGGGGAGTGGTGAAATACATGGAGGACGGAACCTGCCAAAATAAAAAAATAAATGAATAAATAAATAATTGATTAAATTTAGTCATTAATTAATTGATAAAATGTGACATAAATTGAAATTTCTGTTTAATTTGCATTTTTATTTATTTATCTTTGTAGTAATTCCCTTATTTATTAACTCTTCTGTTTAATTTCCACATTTATCTATTTATGTATTTATTTTATGAATTTTTAAATGTATTTATTTATTTTTCCATTTAATTTTATTTATGTATTTACTTTGTATATATTTGTAAATGTATACATTTATTTTTTTATTCATTTAAAAATAAATGAATGACTAAATAAATGGCTCAATAAATAAATAAATCTGCCATTAAAAGTAGCAAAAATAATATTAAAAAAAAATGTTTTTCATTAATTAATTGATAAAATGTGACATAAATTGATATTTCTGTTTTAATTTGCTTTTTTATTTATTTTCCTTTGTATGATTTCCCATAATTATCCATCCACTATTATTTATTTATTTATGTATTTAGTTTATTAATTCTTTAATTGATTTATTTACTTTTGCATTTATTTTTATTTATGTATTTATTTAATATTTATTTTTAAATGTATAAGTTTAAAAATTCATAATAAACATATATATAAATAGAAGTGGAAATTAAACAGAAGAGTAAATAAATAAGGGGATTTATATAAAGGTAAATAAATAAAAAAGCAGATTAAAACAGAAATATCAATTTATGTCACATTTTATCAATTAATTAATGACTACATTTATATTTAATATTATTTTTTCTAGTTTTAATGGCATATTTATTTATTTATCGAGTCATTTATTTATTTATTCATTTATTTTGGATCTTGGCAGGTTCTGTCCTCCACAGCAATGAAGCGAGAGTACAGAGGCAGCAGGGGATAAAAGATGAACGGTTTGAAACAGCTTGTTTATAATAAATCAGTGAGGGACAGAGACAGAGAGAGAGAGCATTAGACACTAAAACAAAAGGCCCAGCGGGCTGGTAGGTGAGCTGAAGTTAGAAAAACAAATCAAACCATTGGAGGGAAAGCCGTGGAGATGTTTGCATCCCGTCTTCTGACTGATCGCTCTCATCACATTGCCGAAGGCTGAAAATATCCTTGAGAACTTTTTTACTTCACCTGAAAAATTTGACAACTAAAGTGAAGAAGCGAGAAAAAAAAAACTTGCGTAATGGCTCAGAGAGTCAGAAAATATGTGCACTTTAATTCTAAATGGTGCTGACAACCTTGGAAATCATATAAGATAGAAACGAATTCTGCGAGCCTCAACGCTGAACGAGGATGTGAACACATAATGAAATGAGCAGGAGGCCAAAGAGTTCAAGCTCACACTGATGTTTCCATGATCCCACAGCGACATCAATTAATAATGACAAAGCCAAGAAAAGCTGACGGGATGAACTTGTTGCTGTCTTTCTCTATTTAAAGCGTCTTTGGATGTACTTGGAGTTATTATTATTTTTTATTTTTATTACAGATTCCTGGTTCTTCCCGAGGGCAAACCGAAAAATTACAGAAAAAACATGAAAAACTAAGTGAAAAACATTAAGGATCTAGATGATTCTCTTCAGGGCACAAGGGGTCACTGAACTGTTTGACAAGTAAGAAAATTATTAATTAATTAAACAACAAAATGCGTTGTCTAGAATATCAACATGTTTTATGCTCATCTTGAAGTATCGCATTAGAAAAGCTGTATGGAAACGGCAAAATTCAATAAAACTATAATAAAGCGTCTTCCCAGATATACATTTATATTGTCTGAAACATGGCCAATACTAGCTGACATGAAAGAACTATTGAAACTAATTCCTGAAGACTTCTCTCCATGTTTCTGTCGTAGATGGTTAGATGACCAAGCCGACTTGTTTTGTTTCCGGTTCTACTTCTTCTTCTACTCTGTTGTCTACTGCGCCAACATCTGACCAAACTATGCTGTAGCAGAGTTTATTCGCTCCAAACCAGTTGATGGAAACTGGTCTTTTTTGCGGCATTTCAAAAGTTTGCTTTAAATTTGCTTGATAATTGATTGGAAACATGATTATAGAAGCATTTTCTTTCAACAACATCGTTTGCCTGTGCCTTCTTAAAGCTGAAGTAGGTGAGATTGGAGAAAATATGATTAATAAAAGTTATTTTTATAAAACGGTCACTATATCGTGACAGTAGTACATGAAACAGGTAACCTGAAAAAAATCATGTTCCTCTGTGTCCTCCGGTGCTCCTAACGGCATATGCAAGATTTCACAGCCCGGAGGAAAACAAGCAGTCAGAGCTGATCTGAGGTCTGCTGTCCAGCTGCGGTCTATGAGAGCCGGCTGTCAATCACTCGCAAACTCCGACCAAACGGTCAAACTAGGCAGCGCTGATCAAATATGAATCAATATTATGTTACGTTAATGCCTATTTCTCTCCTCAAATGTTTTCAGAATCATCTTGTAGTGCACCGTTTAGCTGTAAAATGAGAAAGTTTGTGCAGCAGCCATGTTGAGATCAGAATGACATCTCTTGAAGGAACGCCAAGCATCGGACCGGAGCACAACCAATAGGAACGCTCTCTCTCTGAAATGACCTGTGATTGGTCAAAGTCTCCCGTCACGGGCCAGATTTTGTAAAGCCTGAAAACAGAGCCATGAGGAGGTGCAGAAGTCTAGTTATCTCTCAGAACACTTGAATTACAATATGCTGAAAAGTTGTTATGGGATTTTTGCCCAATGATGCCATAAATATACTGCCTACTGCAGCTTTAACCGTTCTAAATCACTGTGGAAAAAAGGTAATACTATTAAGCTTTGTTTCGGATTAGGCACAAAAATGACTTTGTTAGGTTTAAGGAGAGATAATGGTTTAGGTTAAAATTACTAAACGGTTAAGATTAGGAGACCTTCGTCGTCATGGTTAAAATTATAAACATGTGGTAAAGTTTAGGGAGCGATATTGGTCACACTTGAAAAAAAAACTTTGACTGGTGGTTGGAAACGAACAGCTGTGTGAAAAGGGACATCATGCTCATTTCAACGTATCCTCATACAACGGTTTCAACGTATCCTCATACAACGCTTAGTATGATATCGTTCGTTTTCCTACGAATGTCCAGCAACACGTGTCAATTTCCGCTCGTTACATGCATACAGTCTTTTCAAAAATGAACTTCCATCTTCACAGGAAACTAGTTAGGTTTAGGGTTCAAATAACTACTGTTAAGTGGCGTAACTTCAGTTAAGTTACGTGACAAAGAAATCAATGTTGACTTCTGGTTTCCCACGGGACACGAACCGCTCTCCTGGTTGAAAGTCTGGTGTTTTAGACCCACCCATCCAGCCCGACCTCCTCACTACGCGGTGTTTGTCGATTTTGTGGGATATATATATGAATTACAGTGCATTACTTCTAGTAGGTGTAGCTACGAACGGTGGATGAGACCAGGCTGATCATTTTCAGGTTCATACTTGTATTTTGGGTTTCTTCTAAAACAGATGAAATAAGCTGTTGTAACAGGAGTACAGTCTCACTGAGCTGCTGGAGACTCACCAGTCTGTATGTCACAACTCCCTCTCCCTACCTAGCCTACATACACCCCATGTAATTACAAAAATGTTTGGTAACACTTCATTTTACAGGTCCGCAATTTCATGGTAATTAATTAGCAAGTAACCTATTTGAAATTTCTTTGGAATAACTGCCAAATTACCCCAATATTTAGCTAAAAAATTATCGAAAAATTACTTTATTATCAACATGATTTAATAATGATATTCTAAAATAGCATATAATGGTTAAAATAGGGCCCTTAGGATTGAGAAGCGGCGGTGCGCTGCTCTTCATCGGAGGTGGAAAACTAATATCAGACACTTCTGATCAGGCACAAATCTCACCATTGTGTGACTTATTGTCTTGTATAGTAATTCCAAAGAAATTTCAAAGAGTTGCTAATTATCAGCTAATTACCATGAAATTTGCGGACCTCTAACATGAAGTGTTACCAAATGTTCATTTAAAACCAGTAACTAGCTTTCATCTCAATGACTGACATCTTTTGAGATTAATCTAAATCCTCTAGACCCGCCATCCTTATAGATATCAAACTCTGCACACATACAGAAAAATAATGTTCTTCCTTCAGTCTCCAACACCTTTCAATGCCACTGTGGTTTTCATCATGTGCTCATGTTGTAATCCACAACATTCATGTTTAATGAGTGCAGGTGAATAATAAATGAATATGACCACCTGCATGAAAACAGGAAAAAAGCTGTTCAAAGCACCCTGTTAATGTGATGAGGCATTTTGAAGGCAGGTGATCCTTTCCTCTGCTCGGTCATCATAAACACAGTCGCTATGACACATGCATTTTGATTAAAAACGCTCTCTGATGTTTTTCACGTGGGTCGCTCTGTGTGAACACACACTCATATACAACATGTAGATACACGCAGACTTTAAAGAGGCCTACTTCACAGAGACACTGAGTCCTGCGGGACTCTCCATGAGGTCTGAGGTGCCTGAATCAAAGTCAAACACACTCACACACAGAATATGAAACATCTGTCTCGCCCACCGCCTGCTTATGAAGTCTGTCGAAGCCTCAAACAGACTGCAGATGGTTTACTGTTTATGTGCATGCAGTATATTTACACATACAGTACATCTTCCAATAACACACTGACTAATGCTTCCTCCTGCTTTTCTTTATTTTATCTTACAGTGGTTCTTAGATCTAAGGGGACAGGCTGTTCTCATACACCGTTCATAGCTAAACCTACAAAAAGAAATGCACTGTAATCTGATATATCCCACAAAATCAATGCGTATTTAATCCACATAATCGTGAACCAGGAAGTATAAAGAGCAACAAACGCCACATAGGGAGGAGGTCGGGATGGATGGGTGGGTCAAAAAACACCAGACTTTCACCAGGAGACCGCTGTTCATGTCCCGTGTGAAACCAGAAGTCAAAGTTGATTTATTTGTCACGTAACTTACGTACTAAATTTACGCCTTTTCTGTAGTTATTTTAACCCAAAACAAATAAACAAATGAATAAATGACTCGATAAATAAATAAATATGCCATTAAAAGTAGAAATAATAATGTTAAAAATACATTTTATTTATTTATGTATTTCTTTTATGACTTTTTAAATGTAAACATTTTAAAATAATATAAAATAAATACATAAATAAATACAAAAATACAAAAATAAAAAATAAATGCAAAAAATAAATTCATAAATAAAAATAAATGCAAAAATAAATAAATACATTTAAAAATTCATAAAATAAAAATAGATGAATAAATAAAAGTGGAAATTATTCAGAAGAGTAAATAGATAAGGGAATTAATACAAAGGTAAATAATTAAAAAGCAAATTAAAACAGAAATATCAATTTATTTACATTTTATAAATTAATGACTACATTTATTTTTAGTATAATTTTTCCTGCTTTTAATGTCATATTTATTTATTTATCAAGTCTTTTATTTATTTATTCTTTTATTATTTATTTATATTTTGTCAGGTTCCATCCTCCATACTAACTTAGTAGTTTTGTTGCCTAAACTTGATCAAGTTGTCCCTGTGTGGCGTTCGCCCCTCTTCATACTTACCGGTTTACAGTTAAGTGGAATACATACAAATTGATTTTGTGCTGACCATCACGAAAAAAATGTGAAATTTGTGTCTATGTACAAGAATGAATACAAGTTTCGTGACCATTTCATGAACTGCTGTGCAACTGGGCTGCAAACACACATTTAAGTTTTAGTGTTTCTTTGTAAGTTATACTGTTTTCTGAAGTGACCTCCAGGGAGTCTTTGGAGTCGTAGTCGTCAAAGAATCTGTACAAATTAAGTTGTGGAAATGGCACCCTGAGGTAGAATTCTAAAGGCACTGACAAAAGTACACACAAGACAAATAAACTGGCAGAGAAAGACCTTAAAAGAGAGAGTAAACACATTGATCCGTGTCCAGATCACTTTAACCTGGCAGCCCTCCCCACCGCAGTAGAGAAACGTACTAACAACTGGGTAAAGGCTGGCTGGATACTGGACAGAGTCCCGTCTTGTTCCACTGGGAAACAACAGCAGCAGCAGCAGCAGCAGTAGGTGATTTTAAAAGGAAGGAAACTATCAGTAAGTTGTCTTTTATTCTCTCAATATGTAAGAGGATTTGACTTCAGTGAGGTCATATGAGAATGGGAACAGGTACATTTCCTTTTTTAATAACAGTGTTAAAATCTTCCTTAATATCTTTATCAAGGCCATATTCTTCACTTGCTTGATGATGTTACTTTAATTTGCTTTTAGTGCTCTACTCCAAATGATTTTCCTCATATTCTCCTTTTAAAACTCTTTGACACAACATTTTATTTCTTTGCGTTGACCTCTGCTGACCCTCCTCTCAGGAGGACGATGTGGCGTATGCGCTGGCGCTCCAGGACAATCTGTCTCTCCTTGGCCTTCATCGCCATTTTCCTCCACCTCCTCCTGGCGCTTGTCTCTCTTCCCATTTACCACCAGCCCTGTGGCACCCCACCGCCACCCGGGACACACATCCTGAGAGACCTGGCACACACCGGCTTCACCTCTGTGGGGATCAGAGGTCTAGCTGAACCACCAGCTGAGACCACACAGAGAGATTCTTCCAGTAAGGACGCCAAGGGTCGTGTGCAAACACTTTCTGACGTGAGAGAAGGTAAATATGTCTCAGTGGAGATGCCGGTCAATGTGGGTCACTACGGCACCAACCGAGCCGAACCTGTGGAGTCTGGGCAGTCGAAGCTGGAGGCGCTGTTTGACCATCCTCTGTACAACATGCCCAGCCCTCCGATCCCGGAGGAGGACTGGCTGTTGAAAGTGAAACCAAAGGTGAAGGCCAGTGAGAAGAGCTCCCAGATGTGGTCAGTGATTTCTTCATCATCTCTTATCATTCTCACAGTCAAAATACTGTATATACATTCCCAAAACCACTTCCCTTAACCAAACATACTTGTATTCAGTGGTGGAATGTAACTAAGTACGTTTACTCAAGTACTGTACTTAAATTTATACATTTAAAATAAATATCAAATAAATGCAAAAAATAAATGCAAAAATAAATAAATAAATAAATAAGAATAAATGCAAAAATGAATACAAAGTAAATATAAAAGGACATTAATACAAAGGTAAATAAATAAAGAAGCAAATTAAAACAGAATTATCAATTTATGTCACATTTTATCAATTAATTAATGGCTACATTTATTTCTAATATTATTTTTTGCTACATTTAATGACATATTTATTTATTTATAGAATCATTTATTTATTTTTGTAATTCATAGTCCACAGTTTCTGTTATAGCTGCAACTAACAATTGTTTAATTTGTCAATTATTATTTCAATTAATTGATTCAGTCAAGAAAATAGTGAAAATATTGCATCACAATTGTGAGGAACCTGAAATAGCAACTTGAAATGACCAACAGTCCAAAACACAAAGAGATTTAGTTTTCAATCAAATAAAAATGCAAAAAATAAATAAATAAATACAAAATAAATACATTAATAAAATAAATGCTAAAATAAATATATTTAAAATTAATTAAATAAATGCATAAATAAATTAAAGTGGAAGTTAAACAGAAGAGTAAATATATAAGGGAATTAATACAACGGTAAATAATTAAAGAAGCAAATTAAAACAGAAATATCAATTTATGTCACATTTTATCAATTAATTAATGGCTACATTTATTTCTAATATTATCTTTTGCTCCATTTAATGAGATATTTATTTATTTATTTATTAATTGAGTCATTTATTTATTTATTTTTTACAATTGTGTGCAAAAAGTGCTTGTTTTGTATGTCATTTTCTTAGCAATGCAGCTGGACAAATCATCAATTCGTCTTCAAGCAAACTCATTTCTCTGAACAGGAAGCTGACACACTCTCCTTTCTCCCTATATATCCTCCCTCACCTCCCACCCATCACTCTCTCTCACCTCCTTCTCTTTCCAGGGTGAGTGCCAGCCAGGAGGCCTACGAGGACGTCCAGTGGAACAGCAGCAGTAACAGCCATCCTCCCTGGCTGCGCTTCCACCTGGGCATCTCCCGCTGGCAGCTGTACTCCCATCGTGACCCCAACATGGAGCCGCTGACCCAGCAGCTCGCCACACACCGCATCGTCAGCGCAGGTGTGACACAAAACGTCTGAGCTGTGTGTTTTCAGCTGGGTGATATACTATATGTACACTATGTGCATTGTTTCCTATTTTGTATTTGTTCAACAGTTTTACTCCACTATGAACAGAATCAGCTTTATTACCAGGAATATGTTGGTCTCATACTCAGAAATAGAAATAAAGCTAAACAAAATAGCACAGAGCTGACACCAACAACACACTGAGGAAGCTAAGCAATGTACTGCTGTGGACGCCACGTTAGTTCAGATCAGAAAGTCACACAATGACACAAACAAACCGATTGATGCAGCGGTAGACCAGAAACTCTTGTGTTCTGAGAGGTTAAATTACTGTTTTTGTAAATGGAGTCTGGTGGCTTTGAAGAGAGCATAGATAGCGGCTTTAGTTCCCTGTCAGTACTGTAAGGGCTGACTGACGCGAGGTAAAGTGGTGAAAATATTCTAAATATAGTGTACACTTAAACTGATATTCATTTTTTTTAGGTGTCTAAAATCCATTGTTCTGCTGCTCCCGTCCAGCCCTTTCTGACGGGTAACTGAAGCGTTTATATCGCTCACTTCAAAGCCACCAGACTCCATTCACAAAAACAGTAATTTTCCCTCTCAGAACAGAGTATACATACAACCCTATTTAAAAAAAATCCAAACTAACCTTTTTAGTTATTTCCAAACTCAGCACAGCTAACGTTGACTCAGCTAGTGCTAGCGTTCACATTATTCATAACCTTATTGATTAGCTTACTGTGGTTACCTACATCACTGCTTTCTGTTAACGGCTGAGTGGACGTTTCCATTTGAATAAAAGGAAAAGAACGCAGATGGACCTGGAAGTTTGGTGGGCTTCAGCGAGGGAGAAGGTAGATAACGGGGAGGGTTGTTGTGACACCTGAGGTTTAGGGTTAGACTTTCAAATGTAGATTCACCTTGAAGTTGCTCTGAAATGAAAAGGACAGTGAAGCTTTGAGCGGCCTCGGAGGCTCAGCAGAGGATGGATTAGGAATATATGAGCCATTGGCCGCGTAGCAAACACCTCCGTGTTCATCAATCATGCATGTTTCTCCAAAATAACTTTCACTGTGACTGTGGTGTGTTTGTGTATTTGTGGTCTGGTTTAGTTCAACTTCTGAGGACTGACCTCTGACAGTCTGCTGTTGTTGTGAGGACATTTAAGTTTGGGAGGTTAATGTTAAACATAGTGTAGAGTACCACAGTAGATAATAATCATAAAACCAATTCAATTGAGGAAGTGTTTTCTTGTTAGTGAATTCAACTTTGAACTTGTAGGAGGGGAAGAATGTGTTATTCCGTCTTTCAAAAGAGACGTAGCCTTGCTTTAACATCAGCGACATAAACATGAAGAGGGTTTTTTACCTTCTGAATGCACTCAACTTCAATAACTATACTATACATACGTTGGAAGCACAAGGCCTCATATTTATATATTCTATGCGAATACTTTTAAGATTGCAATTTCACATACAAAACAGTGGAATTTTGAACTCTTGTACCATCATGTACCATCACCACCATGTACTAGAGCTGCACGATTATGGCCAAAATGATAATCACGATTATTTTGATCAATATTGAGATTGCACTTTGACATTAAAATAATAAGAGCGCTGCTTTCACTTCTATACAGTGCTACATTCCTGCTAATGTACAAATTAGGGCTGCACGATGTTGGAAAAAACTGACATTGCAATATTTCTTATATAATGCAATTTGAAAAAATACAGGAATATTCACCCTACCCTAAATGCTTTAATCTGGTGCACTTCGAGAGCAAAATTAGCAACATTAAGAGGCTAGATAAACAATTTTATGCTCTCAATTTAATCATTTAGTTGTACAGATAATATCTAAACCCATAAGTGAAGCCAAAACATCTCGATCACCTGGCTGTTAGTTTAGGAAGCGCTTGATTTGATATGCAGCAGAGTTTCCTATGAGCAGAACGCACATTTTAAATGTCAGTATCGCAGGCATGTTCATTTAATTGTGGGAAGCCAAAATTGTGATCGTAATTAATATTTGATTAATTGTGGACAAAAAAGTTCTCTCTTGTTAAGAGGTTGTGGCGCCATGTGGTCTCAATAACTTCTTGACTCTTGAGATATAAAGTCCACTAATAGAAAAACAACATTTACAGGTTAAAAAAATCTGTATTATGTATTGAAATGATGTTGTAAAAATATATAAATGGATATACAGAAACATTAAAGATAAATCCTTCGAACCTATTGAACCTAATGCTTCTGATAATATCACATGATACTGTATAGTGAAGGCTGGGTAGCACTCAGGGGGATGAATGTCAGTAATACAATGTCCTGCTAAATATAATGGTGGTGGTGAGTGTCCACAGTCTGATTGAACCGTGTTATATCCTGGTGATGACGCACATACTTTCTCTGTTACATTTTGCTATGTGCGTGTGCGCCCCATTAATGATGCGGTCACAGCGTGGTGTGTTGTCTGTGTGTTCACTGTGTGTGCTTTGTTGCTATGGAAACATTCTCAGTACTGTTTTTCAGTGCAGAAGTCTGGAGGGACGCAACTGAAGCTGGTGATGTCATTTCCCAACTATGGACAGGCCATGTTCAAACCCATGAAGTGAGTCGCTAGTGGCACATCCAGCACAATGTGAGACCGACTGAATCCTTTCGGTTGTGTTGAAATTAACCAAATAAATCTGGTAAACACGGTACATTATGCGGTGAAGAAAACAACAAGAGAGCAAATGAAAGAAGCTTTACTTGATGTAATGAATGTATTATGTGCTGCAGTCTGACTTTGCCTCTCCATAACAGGCAGGAGAGAGATGAAGAAACCAATTACAACCTCTTTTACTTCTCCGACTTTGAGAGACACAATGCAGAAATTGCAGCTTTTCACCTGGACAGGTACCAAGTACATCCCCCCCCCCAAGGAATCTACAACACAACAATAGTTG
Source organism: Hozukius guyotensis (assembly GCA_916700995.1). NCBI lineage: Eukaryota > Metazoa > Chordata > Actinopteri > Perciformes > Sebastidae > Hozukius > Hozukius guyotensis. Next base: position 28,401 of record CAKALU010068232.1, read on the forward strand.
TGGCCACATAATGAATGCATGTTATAAAACACCAAGTTGTAATTGCTTCTCTCCTCTTCCTCTCTTTCTGTTCGCCCCACTCGTCTCGTATTTTCCTCCACTCCCCCCTGCAGGGTTTTGGGTTACAGGAGAGTCCCACCAGTGGTAGGCAGGCTGGTGGACGTGGTCAAGGAGATAAAAGACGTCACTACCGACCACAAGCTGGCCCAAACCTTTTTCACCTCCCCTGGTACCGCTCACACAGTCCTCCATTATTCATTTACACTGCTTTAAATGCCCTTGTATGTCAACTGATTATGATTCTCTTTGAATGTTTCCTCTAATTCTCTGTGTTTCACAAACACCCACAACATCTTTTCATCCCAATGTTGTCATGTTTTCACCTCCTCTCCCCTCTGTGCACCTCTGGTTCCCCCTAGTGGGCTGTGTGTGTTTCTACGGCCAGTGCTCCTACTACTGTTCAACAGAGCACGCTGTGTGTGGCCGTCCCAGAGACCTGGAGGCCTCCTTGGCTGTCATGCTGCCGGATCTGTCCCTGGCGTCCCGCAGGACCTGGAGGTCCCCCTGGAGACGCTCCTACAGCCGCAGCAAGCTGGCAAAGTTAGTGGGTCTTTAGAGGGATTCAACATATCACTTCAGTACGCCCCCAAAGCCCCTTTTGATCAACCTAATTTAGCATTTTACAGGAGGTTACTCCTGTGTTGCGTTTTGATATTAATCATCATTAAAGATAGGGTTGACGATGTTGGAAAGCTAGCATAATTTGAAAGTAGCATCGCCTCAGGAGCTCCGTCTAAACCCATCCCCTCCCCTCGGGCTCCTTCCAACACATGCACGAGCACCGCCGCATCGTAACTACTTCACAGACACAGAGCGGAGAGAGGACCTCAACTCAACAACGCTACCTCATGACAAGTAACCGTGGCAGTTTTCTCTTTCCATTCTCTCACCATTCTCCAATAAACTTGCGGCGGCGACGCGCTTTGAGTTCAGGCTGGTGCACGCCAAGGGTAGAGTACGAGCAGGGAGGCATCTGATTGGTTCTTTCCAAGCGGACCTCGAGGCAGTGATTGGTAGACGTTTTTACAGGATTACAGCAGCTACAGATGACGGCTCTTTTCCGGTCATTTTTCAGAGCTCATCAGTAATGGATCGCTGTCGGGGTGTAAAGACCATTTCAACCAATATAACAAATACTATATACTGGACAACATCGTCAACCCTGCCTTTAATTAATTTTGGAACACATGCATTTTTAAGATTCTAGCAGAGTTGCTGTACAGAAACAAAATTTCCACTAGCATCTATACTGCAGGTGTGCGTCAGATTTTGCAGAAAATTAGTTCTTTATGTCACAATACGTAACGAAACTTATCGGTGGTTTACAGAAACGTACAATGCCAACATTTAATTCTGCCGATCGGGTTGTATTGTGTGAGTTTGGTGATTCAAAAATAAAAAAAATTACCAACTATCCCTTTAAGCTTGGTAGAATGAGTGGAAGGTCTACTGTTTTAAGCTACTAAATGAAACAGAAAACACTTCGATTGAAGAGGTAATAAAGCAAAATGTTGTTTTACTTTATTATTAAAAGTAGTGAGATAGACGCTGCCAGACATAATATATCAACCACAGGTGCTTTCGTTTCAGTTAATGATGCCAAAGAGTGAACGATGTTTGTCTGTTTCAGGTGGGAGTCAGAAGCAGACTACTGTTCTATGTTGAAAAAGACCCCGCCATACAACAAAGGCTCCAGACTGGTGGACTTCATAGATATGGTCATCCTGGACTTCTTGATGAGTAGGTTTATACTGTCAACAGTATTTTAAGAGGTCAGAACCAAATTCAAACTCTATATAGGTCATGGAAGAGTTAGTTAAAGGGGTTGTTGTGGTCAGTTGATGGCTGCAGAAGAGTCTGGCACAGGCTTCTTATGTAAACCTTTATGATCTTATAGATTAATAGTCGCTTTCAGTCCAAAATGGCGGAAGCGTAGCATTGCTGCTTGGCACTGATGTGGTAATATACGTTCTTTGAGGGAAATGAAAAGGTCTATAACAATTCAAAAATGTCTGCAGTGAAAATGATCTTCAAGGCTGAATAGCTACTATATTATTAAATTAAAGGATTATACGTTTATCTAAGATACACCTAAAATTAAAAACCATAAACATCCTCTGTTGCTGAGGCAACTCGTACGCTAAAACTACACTTTCACCTCTACAAGGTTGCACACAGGGCAGCAGAGGAAATGTTTTTTTTATTGAATATTTTCTGGTACAGGATATAAATTCTCCACACCAGACTCTCCAACTACTACAACAAACAAACAATACAACAAAATAATACCACAATACTACTACTTGTTTGACAATATATTCAGCTTTATAATTATACAAAACATCCTTTGTTGACCAGAATTAATCCAATCTATTTTTAAGAGTTAACCGAAGGAGCCTGCACTACATCCTCTATATACGTGTATAAGTATATAGTATACTTGCAGTATAAAAACTATTAAACTAGTAGTTTACTGAGAGTACTTTAAAGTGTCCTCCGACCGCGGCCAACACTGTTTTGCAAGACGGGCTTCACTAGATATAACTTTGCGGTTTTGGTGCTTCCGTGTAGTTTGTGTTGGAGTCTGAGTCTGAACAGCGTAGCCACACGCGAGCGCGCATGGGACACCGACCCGGATTGATTTATAGGTGTAAGAAGTTACAAACAGTCCCTTTAAGTAGGCTATTCATAAAATAAACTTGAAGTATACCACTTTTTCATAAGGGAAGGTATTACAGTAAAAGGGGAATAAGATGAAAAGGTATTAATATTATAATCATTCTTAAAAATGGAATAATAATAATAATAATAATACTGATTATAAAATAAAAGTTATACCTGTTAAACACACACTTTAGAACTGGAGTTAGTTTAGCAGCTGAATCACTGCAATGATTTGCTGTGATTTTCTGAGTGTTTTGACGAGTTTTATTCGTTAAAAAGAGAAGAAGATAGATGAGATTAGAGGTCATTACATAAAGTCACACTTGACCTTCACCAGCTCCTCAGAACAGCTGAGTGAAGTTACTGAGCGTTACCGTGGCAACCGGCCGTCACCGTGGCAACGAGCCGTCACCGTGGTTACGTTGACAACTTCCTCCGTCACAGCAGCAGCAGCAACCAGGTAAGAAAGTTAAAGTTTGTTCCAGTTGTTGTCAGCTAGTTAAAGTTGATTTAAAGTCATTTATTTAACTTTAAACACGTCGCTGTCTGCTTTCCAAGTCTCCTGGTAACGTTACCTGAACTTCAGCAGGTGTTAAACTGTGTAACGTCTTTGGTTTAATACTTAAAAACTGAAGTTAACTTTAAGGTTAGCTGTTATAACATAGTTAGTGGAACTAGTTAGCTAGTTAACGCTAACTAGCTTGCAAAAAGTGCTTGCTAATGTAAGGCTTTACTAGCAGCTAAACTTTATACATTCATTTGATTGATAGAAGTTATTTAAGTGATTTTAACATCATGTCTAATGTAATGATGATAATAATGCACACAGTGCACTTTCATAGACTAAGCTACTGGAGTTACCCTGCACTATATTCACTTTTTTAACAGTCTCTTCTGCACTATATTCACTTTTTTAACAGTCGCTTCTGCACTATATTCACTTTTAATAGTCTCTTCTGCACTATATTCATTTTTAACAGTCTCTTCTGCACTATATTCACTTTTTTAACAGTCGCTTCTGCACTATATTCACTTTTAATAGTCTCTTCTGCACTATATTCACTTTTAATAGTCTCTTCTGCACTATATTCATTTTTAACAGTCTCTTCTGCACTATATTCACTTTTTAACAGTCTCTTCTGCACTATATTCATTTTTAACAGTCTCTTCTGCACTATACTCATTTTTAACAGTCTCTTCTGCACTATATTCACTTTTTAACAGTCTCTTCTGCTCTATATTCACTTTTTAACAGTCTCTTCTGCACTATATTCACTTTTTAACAGTCTCTTCTGCACTATATTCATTTTTAACAGTCTCTTCTGCACTATATTCATTTTCAACAGTCTCTTCTGCTCTATATTCATTTTTAACAGTCTCTTCTGCACTATATTCACTTTTTAACAGTCTCTTCTGCACTATACTCATTTTTAACAGTCTCTTCTGCACTATATTCATTTTCAACAGTCTCTTCTGCTCTATTCATTTTTAACAGTCTCTTCTGCACTATATTCACTTTTTAACAGTCTCTTCTGCACTATATTCATTTTTAACAGTCTCTTCTGCACTATATTCACTTTTTAACAGTCTCTTCTGCACTATATTCAGTTTTAACAGTTTTCTTCATCTCCTTGTATTTTTATATCTGGTATCTTTTTTTTGTACTTTGTACTTTGCACTACTAACTTTTTTACTGCCTTTTTACTAACATGTTTTGCACTATGGAACTGTGATGCTGGAAACTTGAATTTCCCTCGGGATCAATAAAGTTACTATCTATCTATCTATCTATCTATCTATCTATCTATCTATCTATCTATCGATCTATTAAAGTATAATGTAATTCATATTTCAGTCAAAATATTAGTGTTTAATGATTCCTCACCTACCTCTGCTGCAGGTCACTGACAGGTCACTTTTTATTTGGCATTTCTGAAATCTGAAATACGTTTTAGAGTTGTAAACACAGAGTCAGTGGTACAAGACAGTAGAAACATGGAGTATATCATGCAAACTAATTCCCTGACTATTTTTTAATTTAGGAATTGCCTTTTTAAAATAATATTTCTTAATATAAGGTAAACTAATCTGACATGGTGGCAGGTAACCTGCATTTTTTACCTGCCACAGACAACATACAGGTGGCAGGTGCTAATTTCATTCCCTGGAGATGTGCATTAAATTAGCATTTTCAAAAGCAATTCATAAATTAAAAATAGTCAGGGAATAATGTTACATGATATACTCCATATTCCTACTGTCTTGTACCGATGCGTTCTTCATAGATTTCAGAAGTGGCAGACAAAAACATTGAGTGGCCAGTAGAAATGTTCAGTGACCTGCCACAGAGGCAGGTGAGGAAAAAGCTTAATTTCAGACATTGCACATCTCTATGTAGAAATAGGATCTTGTTTCTGGTATGTGGCTAGTTAACAATGCAGGATTGTAGCTAGGTTCAGTATGATATGGTGATGGTTCATGCTACAAGTTAACGTTACCTTTTTGTTTTTTTCTTCCAGAGCAAAGTCCTAATGTATATTGAGACTTGAAGACAAAGTTTGTGGTACCTAAACCTGCTGATGGTATTCATAGAGAGATCAACAGCATGTTTGCTGCCACTTCAGAAAAAAGATCTCATGATGGAGCTTCTCAGACCTGCAATAAAGACAGTACTGGGCCTGGATCCAAGGTTAGGAAGAAGACCCGCTCTCCTGTGGTGACTTTACCACCTCTATGCTCGAAGCCTTTTCACTCATCCAGGATTCTGTTCAGTCGGACCCCCGTCCTCGGAAACATCCCCTCTGACAGACCTTTATCAGTGGTGGAGCTCCCTCATCTCATAGCACAAGTAGGACCTCGGACAGCCATAGGTGACACAAAATGGACAGAAGGACCTCGACTCATGGCCTCGGCATTAGGGACCGACCTCCCTATCAGAGCACAGAGGTACATGGAATAATTACAGATATTTCATTTAAATTTTAATGCACCCATCTGTTCTGATGCAATTTTAAAGGGACTCAATGTAAGAATCAGAAATTGCTTGTTAACAGTGACACCTGTGTGGGCGATAAGTCAATGACAGTCAGCGTCCTGTTGCTCGCGCTCGCACTATGTAGACACAAACGAGCATCGGTCAGAACAGTCAGGCGACACACACAAGACTGAACCTGATTGACAGGCATCATGTCAAATTATTGATTTCTTAGTAAGTAGTAGTAAGTAGCCGTGTAGTAAGCGGTATAATGTACAGCTAGCAGGTCATTGTTGTGAAATTTCAATTTCGCTGTACATTATCCCTTACTTATTTCGCATGCATGGCTGTAATGTTAGCTGACCAAACAAAGGTCCCTCCATTAATCGAAGGCCCGGCCGATATTGATCCTAGTATTTCAGCCTCCCGACCGTGGTCAAAAGGTACATGGGAGACACCGTAGTTTTGGTCTCCTGGGCCGATAACGTTACTCGCTCCGGTCTGGAGGGGCTGCAGCATTTATTTCTGCACAAACTGCAACTTCAACGCACTCCCACAACACTAGTTTTCCCCCTCAACGTCGGTCACATTCCTGTTTTGCAAGATGGGCTTCACTAGATATAACTTTGTTTTTTTTGTGCTCCCATGGAGTTTGTGTTGGAGTCTGAGTTGTGGTGGAGTTCTGGTCGTTTGTTGGCGTTTACAAACTCAATTTCTAATCGAACGTTAGCCGTGGTTGCACACTGTTAGCCCTGAAGCGGAGCTGAAGAGAGTAAAGGCACTTGCGAGCGCGCATGACGTCACATTTGTTTGATTTTCCTAGAAACGGGCCCGGGTTTTTCACATTAAAAGCAGTCCACAGGCCGATAGAGGAAACCCAGAAAGTCACGGAAGGTCTCATTTTTAATATTAGGTTATAACCTGTTCACACATTGGCAATAAAAAAACAACATGTGTATATGTGTAAAAACTTACATACAGTCCCTTTAAAAGTTTCAAGAGTGTCATTCCTCATTCAGCTTATGTGAAATGTTTTGCTAATTTCTGACACATTTATCACACTACTTCACACTAGGAAACATAAGCATGATGAAATATGTAATGATGATGATAATAGTGCTAGTTGTGTCTTGCCTTTGACACACTGGAACATATAGTTGTATCTCAGTATTATTTTAGGAACTCAATGAGATATAAAGAGCTGACATATTTAGCTGTCAACGTTTACTCCCCAAACTGTTTTTTTTCTTGAATAAATTGCTCTGTTGTTTCCACTCAGTTTTTATTGTTTCAGTCTTACAGAGAAAGATGAATCAATAAAAGTCACCGCCAGTGAGGATAAAAAGATAACGACGTTGAAAAATTGGAAAGCGACCAAACCGAATGAATTTCCTCTCACCGGCACCGAGGTAGTTCATATCTTTGCCAATAAAAGAGACCTGGTAGAATTGCAGCTTTATTACCTGAAAGAAGTGGATGGAGACTCTTACAGGTACACTGTTAAATGTTATCTCCCACCGTTTAATTTCAGACTCCCATAGATGCTCTCATGTAGTAACTTCACTCTGCTGGGAAATTAAACTCTGAATGTACAGTTATGCTTGTTTTTAGACCCTATGACCTGCATGTGGTCCAGTCCAGCGAAGCAGGTTCTGAGCACTACGTCTTCTCCTCTGATGCCGTACTACATGTGACAGAAAGGGGCTATGGTGGACTAGTCAGTCTGGCAGAGTGGCACAGAGAGTTTATGACGTGGAAAGCTTTGCAGGAAATCCCGTTTTTCAGGGACTTCAGACTGCGGAAAGCTTTCACCAGGTAAGCACATACTGTATAAGCTGTTCTTTTGTTTAGTTTAATCTTCATGCTCTCTCTGATTGGTGTTTCTTGTTGTGTCAGGTTGCATGAAAATGTACCCAAGAACTTCTTTCAGCGCAAGTGTAAGGATCTGCAAGATATGCTGCTTATCGCTGTACCTCAGTTCAGAAATGCTCTGTTTCTGTTCAGCAGGTGAGTCACATCGTCGTGCAAATCATTCAGTATTGGTTAAGGGGAGACACGACAGGTGAATAGGGTAAAAAAAAATTAACTAATAGATACTATAGATAGTAGATCACCATGGAACTTCCCCAGTTGATTACTGACAATTGCAAATGAGCAAATGCAAATTATCTTATTAAAATTGTGCTAATTTGCAGAATTTTACAGAAATTTGAACACTGGATAAAGTCAGGTTCAATTTCATTTTGTTGCCTTGACATATTAGAGTCAAAGGTTTTTACAGAGGGAATTTAGGATATCTCTTTTTATAACTCTAAAAATCTGAAAATACTGTCAACAGCCATAAAAAAAATACATTTTCTCAACATGTTATCGCGTTAACCTTTACAGCCCTACTACGCTTATTAAATAAATATCAGTTTCATTAAAATAAAGTCACAACGGTGATACTGTATCTCTTACAGGATAATTGACGAACTGAAAGGGATGCATCGACTGCCCCAGGAGGAGTCTAAAACCTTCACACTGCTGGAATTCAAGAATGTACTGATAACCATGAATCAAGAGTGTGTGCAGATATTGAAGAAGTTATCACAGTATCGCGCTGTCATCCTAAATGTGGTACGTAAAACAAAATAATAACAATCTAAAGCATTAGACAGACAGTGTCCTTTGAGAAAGAAGCCTGTCCATTTCTGGAACAGATGGGCTTGTGGTCAGTTTTCTAGGAAGCATATTTTTTTTATTAAGATATCATCCCTGTAGAACTTGTATTTGTTATTGCAGTGATGTTCTGTTATCCCCAGGTGAGAGAGAAGAGCTACAAGGCTCAGCAGGAGCTGCAGCTGCACATGGAATACGCTAAAAAGCCAAATAAATGCTCCGGACCTACTCGCCTCCTCCTGGCTCACCAGCAGGAGCTGAAGAGGGAGTTGGCACGCTCTGAAAGCATCTTGCAGAAATTGGGCAACTTTGCTGCTCTCGTCAATCAAATGACTGTTCAGAGTCTCGTCACGGTCATCAGACGAGATGTCATTTCTTTTCTCGACAATGTTGTGAAGGTGAAAGAAGAAAAAAAACGCTGATTAAACCATAATAACCTTGTCACAC
>CAKALU010068233.1:0-17577 GCA_916700995.1 Hozukius guyotensis
GGCTGCGGGCGGAGAGAGCAGGGAGACACCGGCACCCGGTCGGTAACGAGATGACAACGTAATTCTCTACGGAGCTCCGTCACTTCACAAGACACAGAAAACCTCTGTTGGTCTGGAGGAGCTGCAGCATTTATTTCTGCACAAATGTCCACTGTACATTCACTAGATATTCTCAGAGCTAAACTAACTCTTCTGCAGTGTGGAGTGAGCGCGCGTTCACGTCTAGAGGTGGAGCGAGTACGCGAGAACGCGCGCGCTGTCTGAGTGAAGGCGAGCAGGCAGAGGAGACGAGACAGCGGCCACACGCGAGCGCGCATATGCGAGCGCGCATGTGTGCCGACCCGCTACATTTATACGCTTAGAAAGTTACAAACAGTCCCTTTAAGAAATCAATAATTTGACACAAAAATGGTCCTCCAGAGTCTGAGATCAGAACTGCATCCATAGATATACTGGATTTCTAAATGCTCTTCTTTATTACATGGCTTTGTTGAATACTTGATTCTAATTGGTCAATCACGGAGTTCTACGGTCTGTTATTTCTTTATAGCAGACCGCTGCTATAGACTCTTATTGATTTGTTAAGCTAGTAGCCGTGTAATAAGCGGGATAATGTACAGCTAGCGAGTCATTATTGTGAAATAAACCCCCTCAGGGCGATGCAAGCTTTGTGGAAGTGCCACATTGCCTTGTCAGGGTTTATTTCACAATAATGGCCGGCAATGATCTTTTGATCTTCATGAATTAAAACACTGTAGTCTAATGAAGGCATAGCAGTCAGTGCTGAAAAAAATGTTTAATCGAAAGTCAAATCGAATCATGGATTTGGAGAATCGTGACACCCCTAAGTAATATGATTGATTTTTCGTCCCCTTACGCAAAAATCCTCCCTACTTACTGTATTGTTTTTTAAATGTTGCTATGGAATAAAATTACAGATCTGTTGAAGATTTAAATTTTGATGTGGTGTCATATATCAACTTAATGTTAAACTTAATGTTGATATGGCACACTGATTAACAAGAACATTTAAAAGTGGCACTCCATATCACCCCTGCTGTATATAATGTTCTTACAGGAAATGAAGAGTGAGTGATTCATGCTCATTTACTCATATTTCCACACCCTCTCCTTCCGAGGCAGCAGGATTACAACAGTCTGATGATTACTTCTCCAGCGCTTTCATCTCCATGTTCTGATTCAGACCATCTTTCTTCTCTGTTACAGTATACTTCCATCTTTGACCTCTTTAGACACTTTAGCACATCACATCGCTTCATTCTAGCTGCGCTAGTTGAGGGGCGTGCATGTGGCTGTTGTCTCAGGATTGAGTGGTCTCATAAACCGAGGAGGGACTCAATCCCTGGAGGAACGTGAATAAGATGTGTTTTCTCTTTTTCTCTACGATGTGGGAGCCACTTGAAAAGTTAATTAGACTTGTCCCTTGCCCAGTGAGCACCAATAGCAATGGGATCTTACTAGAAATTGAAGATGCTATGGGTCTCAAGTTCATTTGCTTCCTGCGATGAGTAAGTGATGAAACGGGAGGAAGAGCTTGCGCAAGGATAAATGCGTAAATCATGAGACACACGAATACAACGCAGAGTGGAAATGCTGAGAAGAGTGGACTGACGAGATTTTAGACCTATAGGACTTAATGCCTGGGGCGAATTGAAAGGAAAGACTTCAATCCTGAAGCAATAAAAAGTTACATAATGTCAGACAGGCCTTATATTATAATTCCATATTTTATTATCAGGCCTGAAGTAAATTCAGTCAAAGGGATTAAATGGAGAGCTCAATAACTTCTTTTTTATTCCCATTATGTTCAGAACGTTTTGAGTAATGCTATTACTTGCCTCACACTGCAGCCCCACAACTTATTATAGTACAGCATACATTTATCTGATTTCAATCATTGATGTTCATGCAGTTCTGAATGTCATTTATTGTACTTTTGTGATTGATTTGTTTCAAGCAACTAAGAATTATTATTGATGCTTTTAACCCCCTGAGATCCGCGGGATCGCGGGCAATCCTGACCGGCTTTACTGTCTTTCAGTAACCGTTCAGTTTTAGAGCTGGAGGGAAGCTCTTGTCAGCAAACCCTTATGCATTTTAACACTTTATTTTAATTATTCTGATTTATGACTAGAACAACTTGTCACATAGTGCTGAGCTGCATCTCAAATTAATCTTCATGTTCCCAGCTTTCAGATGATGTTCACCACTTCTATGTATCTCCCCTAAAGACCCCTTGTACTCCCCTAAAAAGAAGGCGAAAATGGGTCTACTGTGGGTCTCAGTGGGTTAAAACCATACTTTGTGCCAAAAATGAACAAAAAACAGCATTTTCTCTGTTCAATTATACCTCCAATTATTCATTTTGAACGTTTAACTATAATATTGTGCCAGGCCTTGTGCATGTAGCCACTGTTAAACTAATCATAACCAGCGTTAGCTGAGCTTATATGTCTATTTGCCCAACTTCTTTATGTAAGAGCAAAGGTTTCAAGACAGGTTTTGAGTATCTGTATGTAGGAATACAGTGTACCCACCACAAAAAATATATAAACTTCCAATTTAAATGCATTGGAAAGACTTGGTTTCAGCTAAAATATGCTGTATATAAGAAGTGGACGTAGTCATCGTGACGTCACCCGTTGGTTTGTGAACTGCTGTTTTGAAGCCTCGAGTTCGGTATTTTGGCCGTCACCATCTTATTTGCAACCAGAAGTGACACAAGAGGGTGGAGCTAAGTACAACCGCACTCTGAATAAGACATTTCTAGGCGACAAAAATGTTACAATTATCTTTCCTGAGCTCAAAACACACTGTGAAAGGGTTGTTTGAAAGTTGTAAGATGAAAATGCCCACCCAGACCAGACAACGCCATCAATCACCTGTCAATCACAAGGTAGCCCCGCCCTAAAGCATCCCCTGCTTTATGGTCTATTTTACTCTAAATGGGACCATAATTCACTAAATGATCATCATGCTGTATTGAAGAAGACTTGAAACTAGCGATTGAGACCATAAACTCATGTTTACAATGTTTACTGATGTAATAAATCAAGTGAGAAGTAGGCTCATTTTGTCATAGACTTCTATAATCAGACTTCTTTTTGCAACCAGAGGAGTCGCCCCCTGCTGGCTATTATAGAGAATGCAAGTTTAAGCCACTTCCACATTGGCTTCACTTCCCAGACCCAGAGGTTGCCCACTCTTGGAAAGGTTAAGGGTAATTAAATGGCGCATTATTATAATCGCAGACCTGAATGACTTGCATCTTGACTTGACAATTGGCTGATGAAGATTTGTGACGTGACTTGGATCAGAAAGCTTTAAAAACAGCTGACAAAAGAAGAATTTTTCTATGTATCTCAATTGTTCCAGCTGAGAAGGTAGCGGACTGGACAGCCTCCCTATAGTGGGTTTGGACATTTGTAAAGAGTAAATAGAATAATGTCTAAGATATTGTACGATTTCAGACAGCCAGATAAAAATAGAAGCGGAGAGAAAGGATATGAGTAGTGGGATGGATCACATATTCTCTGAGTGAAAAAGGGTCGCTTCCTGTTGATGAAAGCTGCACAATACTGTCGGCCACGACCCCAGAGAAAGGAAAAAGGGAGAGAGGAGAGTGAGAGCGTCACACAAATGGCTTTCTTTCCTCCACTTTTGTCACCCTCTCTCTCATCCTCTGTCTTACTGGGTTTCTTTCAGCGGACAATGACAAATTGTTCCCGTGGAAGCTAAATGTGTTCTTATCGCCACAGTGCAGGTTCTTTCAGGAGCGCGACCAAATTGCCAGAAACCACAGTCCATGTGAGGCTAATAAGGTTAAATGAAGCCAAAAAATAATGCAAAGAGGCATTGAAGTAAATTGCCATTGAGAAACAGGCTTCATTTCTTCCTGCTGCCTGGAAATATCACGCAGGGTGGTTGCAGCTGCTGTAATGGCGTCATGCCTTCCAGACACATGGTAACACAATAAACCGTGGCGCACATGGCCGCTAATTTGGTTCAAGACACCACCTGAATCCTTATGACGTCCTCTGCCTACGTTTATATAAGACCCACAAAGCCAAAAATATTGTGTTTTTTTGTCTAAATCTGGATGTAGAGGGAACTTGTTTTATTTTGCTAACATATCAGAGCCGAAGGTTTTACAGAGGGGATTTTAGATGTCTTGTTTTATCACTCCATAAATCAGAAAATACTGTCAACAGCCATCAAAAAATCCATTTTCACCATGTTTTTTGGAATGAAATGTTCTATAAATCAGGCTATGAATGATATATGAACACACCCCTCAGTAAAAACCTTCAGAATATAGATAGGAATGAAACTTTGTGAGTAGAAAGTTTGTAAGTGTTACTGAAGTGTCTGAAAAAAAAATCTAAATTTGAGAACACGTCATTTAAAGATATGGATTGTAAAACACTACAGGTTAATAGGGTAAAAAAAATAGCTAATAGATATCAACATGAAACTTCCTCAGTTGATTACTTACATTAAGACAAGTATTCTTTGTATTACATGTTTTCTGTAAATTTAAGTTTAAATATGCAAATGAGGCATTATCTAAAGATAACTTTTGGTGAACTTAGGAGAAATCTACAAACGTAAATAGACAAAGTAGTAAAATAAACACCTAAATGTGTATTTTGGATGTTTTCTCTCCACTAGTCTGAAAGAAGACGTGTTATGGAAGCAAAATAGCCCAAAATCTCAAAACTGACCAGTGCATCAAAAAACATGTTTTTGCCTGGGGTGTCTCGGCTTAAAAAAAAATCAGCGTTTTCCCCAGATTGTATAGCTGTAAAGGTTTTTTTTAGGAATCTGAGCATTATTGATTAAATGTCAAAATATTTCCTTTGTTTCATTTTGCACCTGTATCCTTGTACTCCTTGTAATCTCCCCATCAGCTTTAACAAGTATGCATGTCTCAAACAGTAAACAGTTGCCTGTTTACACATCCAGCAGGGCAACATTAGCATTCATTTGGAGTCGTGTTTCTGGCAGCCAACAAAGTTCAATATTTACTCTCCTGGTTTGACTCCTGAGGGAAATGCAGCTTAATGCTCCACTATATTTTCACCAGAACTTTCATTAACTTTGTCTGCCGTTTGGTGTTGGGCAGGAGTTGCCCGGAGCTTTTCTGCAAATTATACAGTAGTTGCTTCAACAATGAGGTGAAAGCGGCTAAATCCATTCATCGAGCCGAGTGGAACTGCAGAGTCAGGTGTAAAATTATCTGTGGGTTTGTCCCTTCAATATTGATTAAAGCGCATTTTTCAAAAGTCTATACCCACCCAATCTGACCTGTCGATGGGGTCAGAGAAATAGGGATCACCAGGGATTCATCCTCTTGGGACCATGAATGTCTGCTAAATTGAATTTCACTCAGGACCGAAGTGGTGGACCAATAGATCAATATTGCCATAGTCATGCTCCTATCATAGCAGGAGAAGTTTTGTTAATAAATAAACATAACTATATCAAGTATGGTAATAAATGGTAAATGGTAAATGGACTTGCATTTATATAGCGCTTTTCTAGTCTTCCGACCACTCAAAGCGCTTTACACTACATGTCAGCATTCACCCATTCACACACATTCATACACTGATGTCAGAGGCTGCTAAGGTGCCAACTTTGCCCATCAGGATCTAATCTAAATACTCATTCACACACCGATGGCTATGCCTTCGGGAGCAATTTGGGGTTAAGTGTCTTGCTCAAGGACACATCGACATGTGACCCGGAGGCTGTCATTAATATACAGTATATATATACAGTATATTCACATTATATTGATAAAAAATTAGGGCTGTCAATCGCGATTAATCCAAGATTATCCATATTTAACCGCCAAATTAATCGCAAATTTTGTATCTGTTGTATATATATATATATATATATATATATACAAATATATATATATATAAAAAATCAGAGTTTAACATGGCCTAATTAAAGAATATTTTGCATTTTATGGCTTATAGTTCTTGTAGAAGTTGATTACTTTGCACTGGGGACATGGTAAAATCGAGCACATGTACCAAAAAAAGTATTTTTAAAGTGCATTATTCTTTGTTTATGTTATAAAGAACCTTAATCTGTAAATCAAGCCATTTGTTATAAATATTTTAAACACATTTTAAAGAAAATATGATTAAGTAATTCATGGGGAGAGAATTGTTGCTGCATAACAGGAATGACCCAAATGAGAAAAGTTGATCTTCAGGAGAATAAATATTTGAAAGCATTACAGAATGCCTGAGAGCCTCACTGTGGCCAATTATATTTTTTGATATTGAATTGTCACCCGGCACCTGGATTTTGTGTTTTACTTTACATGTATAAAAGCATTTCCACCATAAAGTGGTGCAAAAAAAGAACCAGAATGCAGGAAATTAAGTGTTTGGAGCTCAAAATTTCCCAAAACCTACGCCCTTATACTAATAAAATGTCTGAAATTGTAGCAATAGCCTATAAACAAACTCATTAGGAATTAACACCGGGGCAAATGTACCCTAATGGTTTCTCTGTGATAAACACAAGCTTATCCGACCTTTATCACAAACTCATTATGCATGCAGCGGGCCTGTAGGCGAGTAATTAATCATCCAGATGGATACACAATGTAAGCAGCCGTCACATTGATCCAACCCTCCTCCTCCTCCTCCTCCTTCTGGACTCACTGTATTCGGGTGATATCCCATAATCCACTAGGTGTCAGCATGCACCTGTTCTCTACACATGTCGCCCTGCACAGACTGGCCAAAAAATGATGTCTCTGTTCACCCAAATACACACCTTCATCATACTGTCACACACTGGGGCTGCAACTCTGTGACTAATGAGAGTGTTCAGGTTGTTTCCACTGTTTCAATACAGTAGAATTACTGTAAAATGGGAAGTAAGTTTTTCTACTTTAATTTCACATAACCTTTAAATAAAAACAAAACGTAGCATACTGAATGTATAAGCAGTCAAACTGAAGGCATGGTTATGTTATTAAGAGGGCTGTCAAAGTTAACACAATAATAACGCAAATTTGTTTTAACGCCACTAATTTCTTTAATGCATTAACACAAGTTGTAATTCTTAGCTTGTAGCGGGCTCAGTTTTAAAGCTAAAGAAGAAGATACTGACATCATATGAAACTACAAGTTCTAATGAATCCATTGGTACCGATCATGTCATACTAGCTTGTCGCGAAGGAGGTTAAATAATGCTCCAAACTCTAAATTTTGGCGAGGAAAAACTTGCTTGGCCATTTTCAAAGGGGTCCCTTGACCTCTGACCTCAAGATATGTGAATGAAAATGGGTTCTATGGGTAACCACGAGTCTCCCCTTTACAGATATGCCCACTACATGATAATCACATGCAGTTTGTGGCAAGTCATAGTGAAGTCAGCACACTGACACACTGGCAGTTTTCCATGTGCCATGATGACACATGGCAAACGACACATAGTTTCTGGACAATATTTGTCATTGTTTTGTGTTGTTAATTGATTTCCAATAATAAATATATACATACATTTGCATAAAGCAAGCATATTTGTTCACTCCCATGTTGATAAGAGTATTAAATACTTGACAAATCTCCCTTTAAGACACATTTTTAAAAGGATTCATTAACTTCCGACTACTTTACAGGAAAAGTGTCCGTACTTCCTGTCTGATGCAAGAACACTATGTACACAGTGTTGTTCTATTAAATCTATTATAGGCTATTGTCTGCCTGCCAGTCACTAAACGTTTTCTAGCTGGCATGAGGTGGCACACATGTGTCATGTAAGGAAATCCAGAGGTCATTATACTTCCAGTAAGGCCCAACAGGGTGTGTGTGTCTGTGTCTTGGCACCGTTTCCTCCTATTATCTTCTATTACAGTAAGGTCCTGTGCCCTGTCCGGAGATGGCTGCAGTTTAGTGTTTATCCTGCAGTAGAATCTATACAAACACTTATCTTTGAATAGGTATTCTTAGCACGAATAAAGACAACTTCCTTAAGTTTTTGCATTTAGAACAAAGTCATTGCAGCCTGCAACCGAGGCTTTTGAATAGTCCATCCTGATCCAATCCCTCTCTTGCAAACTTCCTCACATTTTTTATTTTCAAGTGTTTATTGGCTTGCACTGTAATGACCCTGCAGTCATTTTTGTCTTCCTGCTTTTTTGGAGAATTACCATGAAATATGTCGCTTTCGAACAGGGATGTATTGTCCTAAAAGGTTCAGGTTTGTTCCGATCAAAGTTATGGCTGACTGGGGGCTTTCAGGCGGCCATGTCTCGTAGGAGGGAAAAACTCCTTTGTTTAGTGTTTGGAGTGCCTTTTCGACCCATTGTTGATCTCTTCATGTGGACGCAGAACAAAGGCCCACATTATGGTCTTTTTGCTGTGTGTGGGGGTGAACTACATGTCCCTCTCAAAGCTGCCCTGAGTCATATACTTATATGGTAAACAAACAAACAATCACGCAGTGTTTCCAAGGATAGAACTCGTTTCCATTTACACAGCTAACATCTGTTGACTGCTACGTCTGCAATGCTGGATCCAGCGCCTTCATTTGGGCTCAGCTGAGACGCGTGTGTTAATTCCCGTAGCTTCCAAAACAAACAGCGCTGTGGGATGGTCGCTATGTGCCCTTTACCATCTTGATCCACTCGGCCTGTGCCCTCCGCTGGCAATGCAAGCTCCCTCCCACTCCCTCCAACAGAGGGGCCCTAAACACTTCACCGTAAAGCTCGTCCGCCTGCCTGCCTGGGTGCCCCTGGGGGGGATGAAGCAAAAGTCAAGCCAAGATGGGAAGGGCCAGCATGAGCTCATTGTTGCTGTTCCTGCCAACCCTCCTGCCCTCCACACACACACACACACACACACACACGACTTCTATGCACCCCCTCCTTCCCTCTGTCTCCGCTATCTTCCAATGAAAACAGACAGCAGTTTTGGATTTGGGTTAGATGAGGTGGTTTTATTCAAATGCACGACCATGCTGCAGCCAGGTGTTAGAGTAAAAAATATGAAAACATTTAACGTTTGTGTTTCCACTCATCTGTCCAATTTTTCTCCCCGCTCATATTTTTTTTCCTCCCTTTACTAGGAAACAGAGTAACCCTGACCAGAATTTTACAATGTCTATGGAGCAACATTTCTTATTACAACAACAAGAATGGGGGCCACAACAAACCGACCAAACCAAACTGTTGAGCGTACAGATTAATGAGTAAAGGTTACCTCAATCCTTCACTGACTCACGCTCCCATCCAGCCAATGAGCTCAGTTACAAATGCATGCTCTCGCAGATCCCACTATTACGTTAGAAGTCAATGATTAACCATCTGACTTTCTGCTAAATTCATCCTGATACGGGTGGGAACTTGACATCTGCTGTTACTGCAGGTCAAACACCAGAGGGGCCGGTCTTGTCTGATTACTAAGAAAGAGGAAACAGTTGAACGAATCGTTTACATTGTGTCACTGACAAAATTCCACGCTACTGTCTCTTATTAAGCATTTGTCATAGTTCATGTGAAGTTGTTGAATGGGTTATACTATGTAAACTGTAGCCACTAATGCACGGTGTCTGATCTCGAATTACACAGAAGTGTGGTTGATGAAATTGCCCTTTAAGGTCAGTTCCACGATAAAAACACTTTCTTTCTGAAGAAGCCTTTAAAGGAACAGTGTGCATTTCAGGGGATCTATTAGCAGAAATGTAATATAATATTCATAACTATGTTTTCATTAGTGTATAATCACCTGAAACTAAGCAATATAACTGAGTACGGTGCTTAAAGAGGACCTATTATGCTTTCGTGCTTTTTCCCCTTTCCCTTAGTGTGTTATATAGTTTTTTGTGTATGTAAAAGGTCTGCTAAGTTATAAAGCTCAAAGTCCACGCCAAAGGGAGTTACTCTCTTCCATAGAAACACTGCTCCTAAACTGCCTGAAACGCCTTGATTGAAGTCACGCCTTTTCTTTGGTAACGTGGTGATGTTACCAAGTAACTCATTTGCATAATACCTGCCTAGCAGCTAGTTTGGCACACCCTCAAACAAAGCTACTTAGAGCGGAGCTGGAGCGGAGTCCGAAGAGTTTGGTTCGGTTGACCAATCACAACAGAGTGGGCCAGCTGACCAGTCAGAGCAGACTGGGTTCAGACAGAGGGTGAAAAGAGCTGCTGTAGCAAAGCTTTTATAAGAAAAATAAAGCGTTTTTTATACATTAAAGCATGTTAACATGTTCTAGTAGAAACCCATAAAGTATGCTCCTGAAAATGAGCACAATAGGTCCTCTTTAAGTACAACTTTTAGTTACTAGTCCTATACTTTACTTTAGTGTCTCCATTTTATATTTGTACTCTATACTTCTACTCCACTACTTTTCAGGTACTATAATATATGACTATATTTACTTTCATACTTAACATGAAAAGAATATGATTCAACAGTATATAAAGTAGTTCAAATTAGCTTCTTTCCAGGATTTTTCAGGGGTATTATTGTTACTTTTGCTTAAGTAAATGATCACAATACTTTACCCCATGCTGCTTGAAATACACAATTATTTTTATTTTATGTTCCATTTGAGGCCCTCCAGGATGTTTGTGAAATAGCTCATATTGAGACTTATATGACAGCTTGATTACTCTTTCTTTGGCGAGGTTTGGAGAATTTAGCAAACTATTGCACATAAAGAGAAATGGGCCAAAAAAAGACAAATTCTAACCACAATCCTCCTAACCCAAAACTGCAACCTCATTGTGGACTGTAAAAAGTTATTTCTCTTGAATACAGATATAACCTGACCACACACACGCACACATACATACACACATGCACGAACGCACACGCACAAACACACACACACACACACACTTAAATTTCCCCCTTAAGTTCTTCCCACATGATGTGGAAAATGTTTGCCCTTTGATCTCCAGTCAATGTGATGCAGCCAGACTCTGATTACTGTGCTGTACCTTTACAGTCATATTTCAACAACATGCCTGAATAGTAGTGGTGTGTATCATGTGTAGTACTCAGGTGAGTTAGACCTGAAAGAATCCCATCACATATTCTCATAAGTGTTGACAGTCTGTCTGTCTGTGCCCTGAGGGAGGTTTTACATAACAGGCTACCTGATACCCAGAAGAACCTGCACAACTCTTGATATTTACATTGTGCTGTAGTTCGACCTACTACAGGCTTGTGGGAACAAAATCAACCAGTATGTCGACTGGTTTTAGCACTTAATTGTTTTTTGTGCAGCAAGTGTGAGGATGCCTCACATGTACTGATATGTGTTTCTTTTATACATCTTCACAACGTATCCTCATACAACGGTTCGTATGATATCTTACGAAAAGTTATTGCTCAGTTTTTGAGCGTTTTCCTATGAATGTCCAGCAACACGTTTCAATTTACACTCGTTACATGCATACAGTCTTTTCAAAATAAACTTCCGTCTTCACAGTAAACAACTTGGTTAGGATTAGGCAACAAAACTACTTAATAAAGTTTAGGAAAAGATCAACTTGGTTAGGTTTAGGCAACAAAACTACTTAATAAAGTTTAGGAAAAGATCAACTTGGTTAGATTTAGGCAAGAAAACTATTTAGTTAGGTTTAGACAACAAAACTACTTAGTTAGGTTTAGGAAAAGATCAACTTGGTTAGGTTTAGACAACAAAACTACTTAGTTAGGTTTAAACATCAAAACTACTTAGTTAGGTTTATGCAACAAAACTACTTAGTTAGGTTTAGACAACAAAACTACTTAATTCGGTTTAGGCAACAAAACTACTTAATTAGGTTTAGACAAAAAAAACTACTTAGATATGTTTAGGCAAGAAAAAAACCTACTTAGTTAGGTTTAGGAAAAGATCAACTTGGTTTGGTTAAAGCAACAAAACTAAGCAGCGTTCGTCGCACTTTATACTTACCCGGTTCACAATTACATAGATTACATACCAATTGATTTCGTGGGATATACTGTATACGAATTACAGTGCATCACCTTTTGTAGGTATAGCTACGAACGGTGTATGAGAGCAGCCTGATCTACGCAGTACTAAAGTACCAAAGTGTCGCAAATATATCACCTACCAATGTATCTTTAATCCACTGTTAAACTTTACACTACCACTACTCACAAGAAATCTCTCTCTGAGGAGGTCGCTGTTTCTGCATTTCTCTTTCTCGTCCATCTATTCTACATTAACATTCCTCAGTTCTTCAGTTTGTCATTGATGAACTTCACTCATAGACCACTCTGTGCTGCAGCACAAAACACTCCTTGAAACTTTTGATGGCTGACAAAAGGGAGACGGATTTTTTAACACCATTCTTCATCAGGATTGAGCTGTCATCCTGACGAAATGAAATAGTTTGATCTATAGACCCAGGACATCTTTTGATGGGACTTTATAGCTATTTTCAGCTCTAGGAGAGGTAAAAAACAACAACAACAGTGTCAACATGAAAGAGAGAGAGACAGGGAGAGAGTGAGGGTGTCAGCGAGGTGATTAAAAATGGAAGCGCCTCTCCCTGGTCTCCCTGCCGTCATCCGATCCACTCATGCAGCCGTCTGCAAACACTATAGCATTACCTCAGACCAGACGAGCTTGGGTTTCACACAGTGGACCCCAGGCAGGACAAATGGAGTCTGGCCCATTCATTGTGCAACAGCAGCTCTTTCTTTCACAATCCACCGCATCCCCAGATTGATTCAAAAATGTGCTCAGTGACTATCCAGCTTAACATTGTTCATAACTTATTTTTGTTTTATCTGGCTCTGAATAATACAGTATACTGTTCTACTTTTTTTTTTAGAAAAGAAGTCACTGAGATGATTTTAGGTATTTTACAGTAACTACATCTGCTTTTCACAGTCTGAAAATCAACTTTCAGACTTAAAACATGCTTGACAAAAGGTATTCCTGACATAGTGAGCATTATTATTCTTATATTACTGTAATGCAGTAGAACTTACAGGTCGATTTAAAAAAGCACTTCCAGTTTGGTGTGTACAGTTGCTGGTGAGGAAATTTGACAAGCAAAACTTCAGAGTTTAGTATCATACTTTAAGTTTTGTTTTGATAATAAATAAACAGATAAAACCCCCCTATCTCAAGCAAGACTCAAATGTATTTTCATTCTGAGCTGAAGTGAACAGAAGTGACCATGTTTAAAGTGTAGAAAACGTTGTTTAAATATAGTAACATATGTGGTATGCTTTGGAAACTGGCACTATAACTCATTTCCTAGTTACACCATGGTCTGGGTGAATACTTGAATCTGATTGGCTGCAGGGTGTCCATTCATTCCTGATAATATAACTAAGTAGTTCCAGTGAAACTTCTCTGTTCACCGTTAGAGTGCTGCAGGAATGAGTCTTAAAACCTGGAAATGAGTTCACATTTTATCACTTTCAATTTCCTCGTCTGGAAGTCGATGGTTTCTTTGAATGGGTGTGACACCTGAAGGGAGTTTCTTTCACAACAATGACCCGCTAGCTGTTCATCATCCCGCTTATTCCACGGCTGCTTACTTAAGAAATCAATAAGTTGATGCAAAAACGGTCAGCCAGAGTCCCGACATCAGAACTGCACCCATAGCAACGGTCTGCTATACATAGCAACGGTCTGCTATAAAGAAAAATGACCGCAGAATGTCAAGATTGACAAATCAGAATTGAGTATTCAACACAGCCGTGTAATAACAGGAATTAATGGACAACGGGGAGGTCAGAACCGTCTGACATGCAGCGTCCGCTAAGTCCATTATCCCTTACTTATACAGCAGTCCTAAAAAAGTAAAATCAATTTTCACAGCGCTGTCAGAATTGCACTTTTGAGCCCGCAAAATGACACCTGACTGATTTGATAATTGGATAATTGATTTACTGTCTACTGAACCACACGTCTGACTGCATTGTTTCTTTCTGCAGGCGAACTATGGCACAGATTTTGACTCTCATTGAAAAAGAGCACTGAGCTTGATTTACTCAAGCTGGAGGTTTTCACTCCACCGTGCCAAACGTCTACTCCTGCCTGCCAGTTGTGTGTGTGTGTGTGTGTTTTTTCCTGTATAGACATGCATGTGCATGATTGTATTTGTGCTTATTTGACTGGAAACGCTTGAATGACTCAATAGAGGTGAACACGGGGCTTTGGCTGGCGTCACTGCCACTCTGCTCTGGTCAGGGTCAGACTCTGTGGTCTCCATACCCCTGTCAGGCTGCCTGACCGCTCGGCCTATTTGCTCAGCGAGCGAGGGCGCCGCATGCCATGTCACCTGGTCGCCATAGTAACAGTGTGGTCAGGCTTTCCTGTAAAGAGTGGAATAACAGATCCATACCCTGCATCGCAAAGAGCCGCGGAGGGTTTGGCTGAGAGGAATTGCTCTCTTTCTCATGTGCTTGTGTTTAGCCAGTTTTTCTTTTCATCTGTTTTCTCTTACAGTTTGTCCACCTCTCACTTTTCTATTTTTGCCTCCTTTATTCTCCTTTAGTTTTTATTCCTCTTCAGCTCGTTGATTTCCATGAATATCGCTCCTCTTGCTGTCGTGATAAAACTGAGGTGATGCCGAACAGTTTGTCGGTTATTTGTGTCCATGTCCATCTGTTTACTGATTCAGGGCTTCACTCCAGATAAACGTTCCACACCTCAACGCACTGATGTTTGTGGCCTACATGGAAAATAAGAAGCTCACAATCACAAGTTTCCTCATATGAAACTGTGCGTTACAAAATATAAAACTTCCCATGACCTCCAATTAGAGAAATTACCGTTTTAAAGCAGACACAGCCCTACAGGGGAAACTGTTAATGCACTTCCTCATTGCAAAATTCATGGTTATCCTATTGTGTTATGATTCACAGGTATCATGAAGTAATGCTTTGTGAACTCAAGTGAATGAGGCGGTGACTTCTTATGAAGCTTCTCCTAGATAACAAAGAAAAGTAAGCAGAACTGACCACTTTAGTTCCACAAAAGATGTGAGTTCAAGCTGCACACATGCAGGCTTTGCATGCTCAGACTTTTCTCTCACTTATATGGGCTTATACTGTAACTCCTGAGTTGCCATCTGTCTTTTATTTATCCAACAATATTCATCTGTAGCCGAGTACAGTATGTTGTCTCAGAATGACAAATTACTGCTTGTTTGCATCAAATTAGCAACAAATTAGCAGCACGCCACTTATTACAAGAGAAATTCCTCACGATAGTGTCTTAATGTGCCACAGCTGCTTTTGTATATTCTATCCTGCCTGCGTCTGACCTCATACTTCGTAGCTAGTGGAAAATGTTATGACTTAGTTGAGACCCTTTCCCACATGTACCCTTAAACAAATGTTCAGTTTTCTGTGTGTGCATGATGTGAAAACAGGAGCCGGAGTTAACAGTTTCGCCGTCTTATGTGTCATCCTGCATTCCCTAGTTCCCTAATTTCGCAAGCGATTTGGCAACTCACCATTTTTGGGAATGATCATGTCATATGGGAAAACACTCAATGTGGATCTTTTTGTACTTCATAGAGTGTAGAAATCAAAAGACAAGCTTCACAAGCACAGGTACACAGATGTTCTGCGTCTGCACATGTGCAGACAGCCTCAACGTATCCTCATACAGCGGTTCGTATGATATCTTATGTAAAGTTATTCCTCATTTTTCGTGCATTTTCCTAAGAATTTCCACTCATTACATTACATACAGTCTCTTCAAAATAAACCTCAGTCTTCACAGGAAACAACTTGGTTAGGTTTAAGCATAAAAACTACTTGGTTAGGTTTAGGCAACAAAACTGTTTAGGTAGGTTTAAGCAACATAACTACTTAGTTAGGTTTAAGCAACAGAACTACTTAGTTAGGTTTAGGCAACAAAACTATTTAGTTAGGTTTAGGCAACAAAACTACTTAGTTAGGTTTAGCAACAAAACTACTTAGTTAGGTTTAAGCAACAAAACTACTTATTTAGGTTTAGGCAACAAAACTACTTAGTTAGGTTTAAGCAACAGAACTACTTAGTTAGGTTTGGGCGACAAAACTACTTAGTTAGGTTTAGACAACAAAACTACTTGGTTAGGTTTAAGCAACAAAACTACTTGGTTAAGTTTAAGCAACAAAACTACTGAGTGAGGTTTAAGCATAAAAACTACTTAGTTAGGTTTAAGCAATAAAACTACTTATTTAGGTTTAGGCAACAAAACTATTTAGTTAGGTTTAGGCAACAAAACTACTTAGTTAGGTTTAAGCATAAAAACTACTTAGTTCGGTTTAAGCAAAGTTCAAGGTTCTTTGTTCGTCATTGGCCAATTCCAGCAAAGCAAATAAGTTGACAAATAAGTCAATATTGACTTTTGATGTCACATGGGACACAAATGTCAGTTTCCTGGGTGAAAGTCAAAAATCCACCTCAAACTGTTTCTTTATACTTCCTGGTTCAAGATTACGTGAATTACACACAAATTGATTTTGTGGGATACATATATGAATTACAGTGCATTACTTTTCAAAGCTATAGCTATGAACGGTGTATGAGAAGAGTCTGACAGCGTTGCATACGCAATGTTTATAGATGTATAATGTGTTTATGCAGAGACAATATGAGAGCTCACTGACCCTTGTATCCCCTTTGTTAAACATTTACATGTTGTTCTCCCCTTTTTACACACTCCATTTAACAAGCAGCTGCACTATCTGTCCTCGAACCACCGAACAGTAAAACTGACCAGTAGGTGACTTTATGAGAGTGATGAGGAGTCAATATAAGACGTGACAGGAAATTATAGCTCATATTCTGACATTCATATTCTAGTATGGGTGTCGGTGACAACAAGTATGGATTTCAGATAATGTGTTATCTTGTGCATAAACCTGATTTAAAAAAAAAGGAAGAGAAGTAAACCATACCTATGGTATGAAATTCAATAATCAAAACTAATGAATGACAGGAAATGCTGCATGTGTGCAGTGGAGTGTAATGAGGCATTTCCCTATGTCATATCTGAATTACTGGAATAAATGGGCATTTGAATGTTGCCTGTGGTATTTGGCTTCCAAATAAGGTTACCATTTGATTTCCAGGAAGGTCCGATCAGGGGAAGCAGTGTCCTGACATAATACTGAGTTATTCAAATCTAAGAATTTTCTAGCCGCAGTAAAAGCAGCTTTTTTTTTTTACATGTCACAATATTTCATCCCTGCCTTGTTTCTTTTTCGTGAGAGCCAAGTGGTTTTGTGATGTTGTAAGCCCGTCGTTTATGGGAAGCTTATGCTTTCTGGCTGTTTTCGTGTGTCAAGAAAAACTGGTAGTTTTGCAACAGACTCTTTCCAGGAAGCAGGGAGAGAACTTTTTTTTTTTTTTATAACGCAGCTCACCTGAGTCAGATTAGCATAAAGATATGACGTTTACATCTTTGATGTCCAAGGTCTCAAGTGTTTCACTCTCACTTCACACAATTTACCGTGTGAGTTTATCTCGCTGCTCTGTCTCTCTCTCTCTCTCTCTCTCTCTCTCTCTCTCTCTCTCTCTCTCTCTCTCTCTCTCTCTCACA
>CAKALU010068235.1:14951-43837 GCA_916700995.1 Hozukius guyotensis
GTGACCCCCCCCCCCGCCTTCACCCAATGGATTCCTTGTCAAAATCTTTCTCACATGCTAGATAAAGGGAATCAATATGTCTCCCCCCCACCACCTCATGTTTTCTGTAGCTGATAGCTCAAATCACTGATAACCCCGACAGAGGAAGGACTCAATCACAGAGCCCTGTAGGCAGATGGTAGAGGAGGTGCTACGCCTGCACAGCAGCTTTCCAGGCTTGAAAATTAGTAGCTCACTTTCAACCGTCCCTCGTGGTTGCCACGGATCATTCCGAACTTCACCGAGGATGTCGGCAATGTTGAAATAATGTGATCGATCAACACAGCTTTTGCCTCTGAGGCTAAAACACAAACATGCCGGAACATGGTTGGGGTCTATTTTTGTCCTGGACAACTGTTCACCACAGCCATTCTCCCCGACTGATTACAATAATCATTGTCTGATTGCTGCAAGCAATCACACCTACAGTAGGCATCCTCACTCTTTATCCCACTGAGACATCCTCACTCTTTATCCCACCGAGGCATCCTCACTCTTTACTGTGTGACATCCTCACTCTTTACCGTGTGACATCCTCACTCTTTATTGTGATTGCTGCAAGCAAGGCTTTAGAAAATCTAAACCGGGACGGGAGACTTTGACCAATCACAGGTCTTAAAGCTAGAGTTGATAATCTTCTTCAAAAACATTTTTTTGTTATATTTGTATAAATAATAATATTATATAATATAAATCAAATGCTCTGACAAAAAAAGATTAAAACAGTCCAGTAACAGTGACTGTTACAGGACTGTAATCAGTGGTGAAAGGAGGCCCACAGCCTTCAGGAGCACTTTGACATGTGACCGGAGGAGCCCGGGATCAAATCGCCAACCTTCCGATTGGTGGACGACTGTGTTTGTCTGTTTCTTTTTGCTTGTGCACGCGTTATATTTCACTTTCGTTAACACTGTGAGATCGGGCATTTGTGCTCCATCCATGTGGGGTTGGAATAATCGGAATTATGAGTTCCCGATAGGGATGCACCGATACCACTTTTTTTCAGACCGAGCACAAGTACTTACATTTGGGTACTCACCGATACCGAGTACCCATACGAGTACTTCTCAGTGCCAAAAGACCCTCGTTAACAGCCAGCTGGAGGGTGTGAGCGACACACGGCAGGCTGGGGAGTCCCGCATACGAGGCGGTGCGCCGCCACCGGCTCTAGGTCGTCTTAGAAAGGCTCGGGGCGAAGGTGTCTCACGGCCGCAGCTTTACAGCGCTCCCCGCCCGGACCTCGCCGCAGTGTGGACAAAGAACTCGCTGCGGCCTCTCTCCCTGCCCTGCTCCCGGTGTGACTGTCGACCGGGGCGGACTGTCCTCAGTGCACCCGAACCGCGCCGTGCCGCCAGGGTGGGGCTCGGCCCACATAAAAGGTGCCAGGGGTCTGCAACCCACCCGACCCGTCTTGAAACACGGACCAAGGAGTCTAACACACGCGCGAGTCAGAGGGATGCAAGCAAAACCCTGTGGCGCAATGAAAGTGAGGGCAGGCTCGTGCCGCCTGAGGTGGGATCACCACCGGCCCCGAAAGATGGTGACGAGAGGTTAACGTGATATCGGTGCCGTTGTATCGGAGCCGTTTTGCGAGTACGAGTACATGAGCACAGTAACGGACCCGATACCCGATACTGGTATCGGGTATCGGTGCATCCCTAGTTCCCGACTGGGAAATTTCCCATGAACGCCCCTTCCAGTTGGAACAACAACTCAAAAATTAGCCAACATTTTGTTTAAACAGTGAAATGCAACACATCTTCTTTGTAGCATCTTAAAGCTGAATGAACACACTGAAGTCTGAAGAACGACTTCCCAACTCGGGAGCACAGGAACGCACCGTTGTCTGAGCTCTCCGAGTGCCATTCCAGTTCTCTTATGAATTGCTTCTAAGTTGTTCCAATGTCAGTGAACCTCTTCCAAGCGGTCCCTGCTCATTTCAGAACTCATTGTTCCCGTAACACATTTTCATATTCACAAAACATTCTTATATTTCAGGGATATTTCCAAGATATAGTATGCATATCTTTTGGATCACTTTGGGAAGTCTGCCATTTCTTCAGGTCCCCAAAATATCTGGATGCACAATATATGAAGCCAAAGCCGTCTCTCACCAGTGACAATGATGCTAACTCGGCATATTAGCGATAGAATTGGACATTTGCAAGGAGTTCTGGGTATTGTAGGAAGAGTATAAGTGTAACAACTGTAAGTCATGTGATCGAGCTGGCTTTAAGACAGTGTGGAAGAACTGCCCTCCTAAATTCAGATTCTGTAACTCCCGATAACTCCCACATTAAACATGAATTCATTCAAGGTTGTGTGTGTGTGTGTGTGTGTGTGTGTGTGTGTGTGTGTGTGTGTGTGTGTGTGTGTGTGATGTGATGGATCCTTTTGGACAGAGAGGTGCCAGCGCTGCCACATGGCGTTAGGCTCAGGAGGGAGAGTGGTGCATATTGGGAGCTCGGACCAGAGGTAGTGATCACAGATATTATACCGGCTGATTCTGAGTCTGTCACTCTACTGACACAGATGTGGAGGATATGAGGCCCGTTCATGCGTGCAGCACGGTCGGAGGGCTTCTACTGTATATGCAAGATCACCCAAATGATTGTAGCACCTCTTCAGATTCATTTTATTGTGTGTGGAGACGATGATGCAGACACAGTAAACAGTATTACATTTTAATACCATCATCATTTAGTTTAAAGCTTCTTTGGGCTTTGTTACGATGTTAGCTACGCTGGGCTTTAATACAGCAGTGTCCCAACTCCTACTGAGATACAATACACCTCATTTCAGGTGTGTGCATCGTCACGTGGCAGAAGCTCCTCAGTGCACACGAAAAGACAGACCAAAATGGAGGTTTGAACAGCATGCTTGTTTTGTAATAGACCTTTTTCATGGCAGACATATCACAGTAGGAAAAACACACAAGTGTATTTAAAAAACATTAATGATAGCGGCATTCTACCAGGGGAGGTCCTGGTGTCGTGCATGCTAACTCACTGGAATACCTTATGACCTCCGTCTGCATGATCCGGATTCAGGAAGTTTTTGAAGGATTCCAATCAGCCAGAACAAAAACCTCAGTCTGTACAATCTATAAGCTACAAGATCGCCCTCCTCTGTGAGCACCGGACAGGCCTACTAGTCCTTGTGAGTCGGCTGGAGCGCGTTTAACCTTCCTTCTTTGTCCGATGACGTCACTTTGCATAACAAGGCCAAAGTGAGCATGGGCCTTCAGAACAACGGCTGTTTGTTTTCGGCATAACGGGCTGTCGGACAAATGGGCTTTCAGTCCAGTGGGACATTTTCAGACTATTGGTGGTTTCAGAATAATAAGCCAGTTCTCACCCCCAGGGTGTGAAATACCGAGGCTTTGTCACGGCCCCTTGAGCGCCGGTATGAAATGCACATGGTGTTCCATTAATGTAAACTCCTCAGTAAACGCTGCCAGTGGTGATGTTTAAAGATCGAAGGATGGGAGGTGGATGGGTCCAACAAACACGGGGCTTTCATCCAGGAGAGCGCTGTTCCTGTTCCGGGTGTTAAAGTTACAATCAGCTGTTTGTTCGTTGTCCCGTGTTCACAACGTTCAGTGTGAACAAATATAGTAGTTCTAAGCCCAACCATGTGGTTCTTTCCTAAACCTAACTATAGTGGCTTTGTTGCTTAATCCTAAAGTGACGGCGAGGGGCGTGACACAGCGACAGTATAATGATGAGTCAGCTTTTTGCTGGGTCTTTAGTCTGACCTCAGCTGTCAACTTGGTACCACCAGTACTTTCTGAAATGAAGGAGGAGGAGGAGGAGGAGGAGGAGGAGAGTTGAGGCTGCAGGTAAAACGGCCCCCCCACACCATTAAAACCCTGAGCTCTGCCCGTCTCCCGTCTTCTGTTCTTCCACCAGCTCCTCTTCATCTCCTCCCCTCATGCTCGGCTTCCTCCTCTGGATGCTCCTTTGTTCCTCCTTCTGTCCTTAAGGGAATATTGCCAATGGCACTGCCAAAGGCTACTCCAGGCCTATAGTGTTTTAAATTGCCTCGGCTCTCTGAGAACCATTGCACAATGCAGTAGGTCGGAAACACATGCTTGCTTGTGCAAACACACATACTAGAGCTGTCACAATATCAGAACCATAACTGTATATATATATAACATGAATTAAGAGCTGCTGGATTATTAACAGCATATTATGTGTATTATTCTGGGCTGCTCCGATAAAAGACTCTCACAGTTGATCCAGAACGCTGCAGCACTGATACTACTACCGACAAGAACTAGAAAAATACATCATATTTCTCCCGTTTTAGCTTCTCTGCTCTGGCTTCCTGTATAATTTAATATCATCCTCCTCACCTACAAAGCTCTAAATGTTCAGGCAACATCATATCTTAAAGAGCTCATAGTACCCTATTACCCCACTAGAACACTAAGCTCCCAGCATGCAGCAGGGTTACTGGAGGTTCCTAGAGTCTGGAATGGGAGCCAGAGCCTTCAGATATCAAGCTCCTCTTCTGGGGAACCGGGGCAAATGAAAGAGAAATGACCCTCTCAGTATCTCAGTAGCAGCCATGATGAGAGCTGTTAGAGTCCTCTAAATGCTGCGGAAAGGAGCTTCAATGCTTCCTTTATGATCTCCTTTAGCAGAGGATACACTGGAGCATCCTTTACCAAAGGAAAGGAGAGAATAACATCCCACAATGCCTTGCGGCCGCAGCATTTAAAGCGACGCACCATTCGGCCGTTCATAATAACAAACGATATGCTGATCTTGCGTATTATTTTCCTACACTAATTGGGATTCATGTTTAATATGAGTGGACAGTGACAACCATTTAGTTTCACTTTATTTGTAATTAATTATTTATTTCGAACAAAACAAACAAGAATAACTAATAAAATAAACAGTAAACAATCAATTAACAAATAATCAACATAAATAAATATTACATGTCAGTATATGGTCCTACACCTTCTCCATAACTCCAACTATTAACTCAATATTTATCATATATTCCTGTTTATTGGTAATGAAGTGATGTTTTTCACCGGTTGTCCTCGTTAGGTCAGATGATCTTTATTATCTGTTGATGTAAAGTGTTCCAGCAGCAGGAGGAGCTGTGGTATCTCTCTTTAACACACCGCGGCTGAAGCAGTCTGTCATTGAAAGAGCTGTTTAAGAACGCACAGGGGGGAGCGGCGCCTTTTGTAGTCCATCTTCAGAACATTGTAGTTTCACCACGGCAGACTGACGTCACTAACATCCGCCGCCGTCGCATCATAATGACGGAGCTTGTAGTGAAAGAGCAGTCAGATTCTCTGAACACCACGGTTGTCTTTTCCTGAGTCCTTCTGAATTCTCCTTCTCATCTTTCCTTGACCTCATGACGTTTTCCATCGAGGTCAAGGAGAAGTGGTTAGGAGAAGACGTTTCAGTCCTGGAGGCAGACACGCTCTCCACCTTTAAGAGCAGGCTGAAGACTTTCCTCTTTGATAACGCTGAGGGCTCACTAACTTACTAACTTAATTTCTTCCCCGGAGTCTTCGTGCTTTCTCGTCTCGCAGGTGTCCACGGATCGTGGTTGTGTCTGCTGCCGCGGCCCGGCTCCACACCCACTACTACCATCATTATTATCAGCCTTATTTCTATTAGTGTTACTGATACTATTACTTCCAGGGACGTAAATCATAACTACTAACTAGGCACTGGGGCCCTTCGTAACTACCTTAGTCCACCTGTGCTAGCTTCTTCAACTTTTAAGAACTGTGCCTTGACAGAGGTAAACTCATCCTGTCCGCATCACAGCAGGTCCTCGTTATATCTAAAGACGGTGAAAGCAGATGGTGACGGTATGAAAAAAAGAAGTGTGAACAAACCCAGACAATCTGTAGTAGCAGAAAAAGAAAAGGCTTTGGTTCAGTCTGATTTCTGCCAGAAGGCACCTCAGCAGCCCCGTCAGTGATCCCGGGAAATGAGATGTAAACATGTGAGACGGTGGTGAGAAAATCAACGCATGCCAATTTGCATGTACGTGGGGCCGAGAGAGACCGCCAGCTGCCTCACAGAACCGCGGCAGGTGGTAATTGCCATTATAACACTACGGTTAGGTTAAGACACGAGTAAAGTAGCGAGTCCCGTCTCATTAACGCTGCCGTTGTTCAGAGTCTCTCAGACACACGGCGAGGCAGGCGAGGCAATTAGTGGTGGGACCACGGGGAAGAGAGTAACACGCTTTACTGTAGCCTTTAGATTCTAGAGTTCAATTTACAATGTAAGAGAGAAAAGTTATCCGCCCATTAAATGGACATTATCAGTGGTTATCAACATCATAGATGTCCTGCTATCACACGGTTATGACCGGAGCAAAGGACAGAAGTCAGGTGATGTAATACAGAGGCGCTGTCACAGCCGTCGGCGTCTGATGCCGCCACAGAAGGCACCCTTTAGTACCAGTATGAGAAATACATCCATGGCACCAGTAAATGCACCAGGAGTGTGGTGACATATAGTTTAAAGAGCAAAAGAGACACACCGGGCGTGCAGGCGGGAGGAAGAGGAGGTGGATTGGTACAACAAACACGAGGCTTTCATCCAGGAGACCGCCGTTTGTTTCACTTTCACTTTACAATCAGAGGCCTGTACTACGAAGCCAGTTCAACATCTCCAGGGTGTCTTCTGGTTATCTGGCTTCACTAACCCTAACAACCGAGATCCCACTAAGCGGTCTTACGACGCTGGTTATCAACTCGGTAAATCAACCCAGAGTTTCTCAGTCTGACTGTGAGCGCGTTCACATGAACGGGGCGGTGTTTACAGCATCTGACCAATCACAGACATGGACACGTCTACTGTCAGCAGACAGACAGGCAGAGAGACACATTTAACAAAGGAAGAGTAAACTATATTAGACAAATACGAAGAAGTTAAACACTTAATCAGACTAACAGTAACACAGTTGAAGCTGCCAAAAGCAGGAAGAACAGTTGGTGAAAGAAAAAACTCCCAGTGAGTGAATGCGTGAATTAAAAGACTTATTAATTTAACGGAACACTCAAAAGTCAGATAAAGTCGTCTAGATATAAATAGCTTATAGGAGTGTAATGATTGAATGGATTATACTTCTTTATACCCTGTGGCTAATATATGGCGTGTATGACTATTTGAACCTTCTTTCAGCTGCGTCCCGTCTCCGACGGTGTGAAACGGACTCAAGAGGAAGTAAGAAAATTAATATAAAAACATAATTCAAAGCGGTATACGATCCCCGCGCACAGGGCTCTGATTGGTTGCATTTGGCGTTTGGCGGGTGTTAATTTCGAACCCTGCAGGCATCGTCAAAACGAGTACCGTCACGTTTTTAGAATTTTGGCATGGACTTGGTACCGAAGTATCGGTTCTTGTGACATCCCTAGTTGAGACTGATCTGACCCCATAAGTACGTTTTGTTGATACAGTAATTTACAGTTTTGCTGCATATTTTATTTCATATTTTTTTATATATTTTATGTATGTATTATTAGATTAAAGCATGAGGTAGAGTCAGGTTGGCTTTATCACTGCATTCGTAAGACGGCTCTGTCGAGGAAACTCTCGCCTGCAATCAAAATTGTGGAGGAAATATTTGATTGCTTTGTCAGAGCTGCCACAGCGATGCAACAGAGATTCAGATACTCAGAGTCTTTCTGCAAAGCTGAACAATGTTCCATCTTCTTCTGCACCGTTCATTGGTTCTGTGAGTCACAAGGTCACGAATGCAGTAAAGAAATCAGGTAAATTTAAGTCCTCCGCTGATCACATAGACTCACTGTGACACAAGAATCGCATCCAGGCGTACCTCCGGGAGAGGCCACTGCACAATCGGTGTGACTGCATTATTTCTGCCTGCCAGAGAACCTAAAGCTTTCTACTCGTATATTTATACATACAGTATGTATTCAACTCCATTTCTCAGTTCTCAGTACGAGGAAGTAGTGCAGTAGTGACAGGCTGCTCATCGAAACAGCCCGCCCTGCACGGCTAATGGAGATAATCTATGTTGGAAAAGGTCGAGTCAGGGAAGATGATGACCAACTCTGCTGTTGGATGGCTGACCTTATCAGCACTAATGTGCCACTGCAATCTGTGTGTCACCTCCACATTGAAGTAGTAGGATGTGGGCAGGTTGAAGAAGATGGTGTAAAGTAAAAGCTGAAGTTGAGTTCAGGAGAGCACCACGCCGTTTGTATAGTGTGGTGACCCGGCGTTGCATCACTGAAGGTTTGATGTCATCAGAGAAGCTGTGATTAAACCGGACTACATCTGCACAGCTACTGTATGGGAAGAACAAGCTCCTAATGTATTTATCTTTTAGTTTTGTGATGCATTTATACAACACCAAATTCACTTCTCTCTCTCCACGACCTCTGCTTGAAAGTACTTTGAGGAAGCAAGTCTTTTAATCCTACTATAAATGTCTAAAAAAACTGCAACGACATTTCACAATACCGTTAGGACGAAGCTGTGCTGTGAGCTGACCAGAGGTGCTCAGGCAGGTTAAGTAACACGTCCAACCGGAGACATGAGCGCAGCATCCCCCCGACACACCTGACCAGTTCCGAGCAGGCATTCTTGGATAGAAATGACAAGACTTATAATCACTCCGTCTCAAAAACCCCCCCTCCACCTCCCTTGTCATTCCCTATCCACAAATTACACAAACACGGAAGCACGCATGCATGCTCGTACACAACCGTGCACACACAAGACAAAGAAGAATAAGTCCATTTGCCCTCGCCTCCCACAAGGTAGGTAAGACATGTCATAACCACACTCGTCAGTGTCTCACTAACCATGCTGGTCAGTGAGCCGGCCCTCGCTTCATTAAACTATCCTCAGCGGTGTAGGAGGCCGTAAGCAACAACCAGCGTGGAGCTCGCAGGCTGCCTGCAGGTGGAGGCTGTTAGGGAGGTGCAGGCTGGCTGGGTGGAGGGTGATAGGGAGGAGCAGGCTGCCTGCAGCTGGAGGGTGTTAGGGTGGAGCAGGCTGCCTGGGTGGAGGGTGTTAGGGAGGAGCAGGCTGCCTGGGTGGAGGCTGTTAGGGAGGAGCAGGCTGCCTGCAGGTGGAGGGTGTTAGGGAGGAGCAGGCTGCCTGGGTGGAGGGTGTTAGGGAGGAGCAGGCTGCCTGCAGGTGGAGGGTGTTAGGGAGGAGCAGGCTGCCTGCAGGTGGAGGGTGTTAGGGTGGAGCAGGCTGCCTGCAGGTGGAGGGTGTTAGGGAGGTGCAGGCGGCCTGGGTGGAGGGTGTTAGGAGGAGCAGGCTGCCTGGGTGGAGGATATTAGGGTGGAGCACCACCGCTTGACTTTCCTCCATAAGCTCATCGCTGCTACTAAAGCTCTATTCATGTCGGACGACTTCTACCAGGAGATCTGGAGGTGATTTGCATAAACTGCTGGCATAATCAGTCTTCTTCGTTGGTAAAGTAAAAGTTCCAGGCGCTTATTGTATTAACATGAACACAAAAGTCTCTGGATAATTAATTTGTGAGTGTATAAGGGCTTAGAACATTATGATAGACGTATATAATGATGGCCATTCCCATGCTTTAATAAGTCTCAAACATTATCGCATACATTTTGGGGTTGATACCGTTTGTTACACAGATTTGGTGCTAAATTTAACCAATTTTTACCACTAGAGAATTGATAAAAAATGATCAATAATCCCTCCGAAATAGCACATTAAGACACAAAGACCTTGAGGAACAGCAGAGAAAAAGCCATGCTGTGATGGTCAGATACGTCAGATCATAGAGCGCTCCAGGGATGACGTGTTTTTGACCATCGCCCCGGTTTCCTCCACTAACAGCCGATGGGTGGATTTTTCCGTTGGGTTTTTGGTTTATTGCAGAAAATAAGCTCTGTGGCAAACACATTTATGATACTTACATGTTTTGTTTAGCAAGATAATCTTAACAAATGAACACCACTGTTATGATTTTTGGAGTGTAAATGCAGTCGGCAGAAGTAGAAGCTAACATTATAGGTTATAAAGGACCGAGTGTATCAGCCGGGATCCCCGAGTCATATTAATACTAAGAACAGAAATATGATGAGTATGCTTTTGCTCTTAAATCTTACTTTTAATACAATGTTTGTTTGCCATAAGAAAGAATGACGTGGTGTTTTTTAATTTTAAACACTCGAGTACGATTCTCTGCAACGAACAAACTGTAGTTTAAATGGAAACAGTGGAAATATCTTGTAATCCAGTCCTGTGCTCACAGCTGTGCGTCGCCATAAAACCAGCATTGATCCTGTGGTTTCAGAAGCATCAGGCAAACCTGGGCTGTGAAAATTGCATTTTGATGTTTAACTTGTAGTCAGCATATTCTCACTGTCACATCTTTAATTTCCAGCCACATAGCCTGGCCAGTTTTTGGCACTCGGGTGACAGATTTTGCCCGTTGGGTCGGTCGGGACACTTTTTAATCGACACTAAATAACCTTCCATTACTCACAGACTGCTTGAACAGTAATGAAAATAATTTGATCTCTGTACAGATGTCTGCTAACAATTCATCAAGTTCTTTTAGAGCCCAACCCAAAAAGGCACAATTTAGGGTATGTCAAAGGGTTAAACAGAGAGATGAGAGACAGCAGGTGGAGACTCACAGAGTGTTTGTGCTTCCATTAGCTGCATGTGTTCGATGCTACCAGGTGAGGTTTGAATCGCAGTACTTGATAACAGCATTTCAGAGGAAGGAGCCGGTGAACGGAACAGAACCGAATGTCCCTGAATACGTTTCTATGAAGATGGCGCTGCATTGTGTTCCACTCATTTATCTTCTCTTTCTCACCACCTCTGTATGTGAGTGTGTTTGTGTGTGCGTGCACTCCCTTCACGGTTGGCAGAACAAGTAAATGTAGTTCAGACACACACAGAGAGGTTAAAAACGGTTACCTTGAATTTGAATTTATTCAATACAAGAATGCATTTGTGATTTTTTCTGAATTGTCTCCACCAGGCCACCATCTCTGAAAATAGGAGAACGGGAGTGAACAGACTGCACATGAATGCAGTGAACAGGTGTAGGCGCAAATCCCATTTCAATACCCTTTTACCACTGAGGTCTCATCACAATCAGTCAGCACCCAACGGCAGGAAACTGGAGAGGATGAAGGACTGCAAGCTGCTGGTGTTCTCAGAGACACCAATATGCCTTCAGTCCAACCACATTTGCCTGATCAAATCTAGCAGATTTTAGAAGAATAGTTACTGTAAATCAAAATATTGATTCAATTATTATCACCATTTAAAAGGGACTGTTTGTAAGTCCTAACACGTATAAATCATTGCTGGTCGGTGTCCAATGCGCGCTCGCGTGTGGCTACGCTGTTCAGACTCAGACTCCAACACAAACTACAGTGAAGCACCAAAACCTCTTGGTTGTATCTAGTGAAGCCCGTCTGTTAAACAGTGTTAACTCTTCCTGCTTCAGCCTCCCGACCGCGGTCAGAAGACACAGGGAGACCGTAGCTTTGGTCTCCAGGACCGGAGTCTCTGCTGTACTCTGCTCCTCTGCCTGCCTTCACTCACACACACCGCGCTCGTTCTCACTCTCTCTCTCGCTCCACCTCTCACGTGCATGCTGCACACTCCACACTGCAGAAGCTCAAAGCTCTGAGCTGACAGAAATAACTGAAGGTGACGCAGATTAAATTATAGCATCTGGATAGAAGTCAGAGGACACCGAGATTTTAGTGAACAAATTCAACTGAAACTGTAAAAGTCTGGGAAATGTGGAGTTCACCTGTACGCACAGCTGGCTTTATTTATCGCATTAAAATTCTCCTGTTGCAGTTGAATGGACAATTGTGTGCTTTCATCTGAAGTTAGACCAGAGGTCAGCAACCTGCGTCTCTTCAGCTCCTCTCCAGTGGCTCCCTGTGGATTTATAAAGATGGAAATGAATAACTGTTTTTTGTTTACATTTTCATTTTTATTTATCATTGTTGTAGGTCTATGGTACGACGGTACGACGGAGTATTAGGGCCACATTGAGGAAACAAAATAAATCTGAGATTTCGAGAATGAAGTCATACTATTACAAGAATAAAGTCATAAAATTATGAAAATAAAGTCATAGGTTAACGAGAAAAAAAAGTCGTAATATAATAAAGTAGTAATTTTACGTGTTATTTTCTTTTTTTCTCGTAAATTTATGACTTTATTCTTGTAATGTTACGGGGTTTTTTTTTTTTTTTTTTAAATATTCTGACTTTATTGTGTAAATCTCAGATGTTTTTTCCCTCAATGTGGCCCTAATACTTCGTAGTACATTGTCTCTTTGGCCCTCACTGCATTAGACTTATATACTATATACTTAGACTATAAACTGTGTTACCTTCATCACAATGATCAAATGTTTTGCGGCTCCAGACAGATTTTTTGTTTTGATAGTAAAGGTTGCTGAGCCCTGAGTTAGGAAGTCAAATTGTAGATTGGTGCTAAACATGATGTGCCCCCCCCCTAGGCTTTGCTTTCGTTCAAACAGAAAGAGAACCAATCCATGAATCAAAGATTTTCTAGATCCATTTCTACCCTCGTTGAAGACACATTTATTTTTCGATGCGGGGAGCTGAGAAACTCCAGAGAGCTGAAAGGAAGGACAATTTTACACGTTGGATGTTTTTTTCTAAACCCACACTGTTATCTATCAAGGCCTGTCTGCAACATACAGTAGAAAACAATTTCATTTTTCACAGGGAGAGGTTCAGGGGGTTCAGTACAAAGTGTTTTGTGTTTGTAACATACTATATTTTTAGAGACTTGGCTCTTTCTGTTTTTACTTTCTCAGTATAGTTGCAGTTCAACATTCAAGACTGCATACAGGGTCAGATTTCTCCACAGCCACTTCACAGCACTGTGGAATGTGTCTGTAATAACCCACTGATCCATACTAGATTACGTTTCATTCATTTCCTTCTTATACGTAGACTGTGATTCTCATCTCAAAGCAATGATAACAATGGTGTTGACATGTAATGCACTTTTCTCAAGTAACTGACAGCTACTGAACAATGGTAATAACCTCCTGGCTTTAACTCCACGCTCATACTGAATGCTTTTAGCAGCAGAATTAGTCACACAGCAGAGAATGGATTTGTAATGGGTGGTGCTGAATGTTTATGAATGATTATGAAAACAAGTTTTATTAACACACCTAGAGGTGTAACGATTCATCTACTACATCGATGTATCGATTTATATTCCTACGATCCAACTACATCGATAGATACTCGGCAAGTTGTCCTTCACGGGAGACGTATATCGATATAAAATCGATTGTATGGATACTAAGGATTTGCACCTTGTATTTAAGGACGACAAACGTTATATGAAAGTGTTTTTTAACACTTTTATTAGTAAAGAAATGTTAAATGTTACTCCGGTTCACTCTCCAGACATGCGCCAGCCTCCCAGCTTCGCCCTCTGCAGCGTGAGCACGCATCCATGGCGTGCATACAGACGAACGGATCACTAGACTAGACTCCTCGCTCTCTCACCCGGTAACAGCGTGGAGGGAGGCGGGCGGCGGTCTGCGTGAGCTGCTAGCGCTGCACCACATCCACCCCAAATAGGAATAGAAGTGCATTTTATTGCAAAATTGGAATTAATTATTCATTTTGACTGAAAAAGTCATAAATTTGACTTAATATATAATAAGTTTGGCTTACTATATCAAAATTTGGACTTTTTTAAATTTAAAATCTGGACTTAATTCCCATAAAAGTCATAAATGAGCTAAAATATCTCAAGATTGTGACTTGAAAAATGAAAGTATCTCTTATTTGACATTAAAGATTCCTAACTTTGACTCGTATCTCTTAAGTTTATGACTTTCTATGATAATTCTTACTGAGTATATCACATTTTGATGTGAAAGGTCATTATTCTGACTGAAAAAGTCACAAATTTGACTCAATGTCTCGTAACTTTGTTCTACTATGTCAAAATTGTGACTTTTTTTTTACTTAAATTTGGACATAATTCCTATAAAATGTCATAAATGTGACAAAGCATCTCAAAAGTGAGGCTTGAAAAATGAAAATCCCATACTTCTCTGCAATTTTTACACTTCAAAGTCATTCAGTGGGCCGGATTGGACCCTTTGGCGGGCCGGTTCTGGCCCTCGGGCCGTATGTTTGACACCCCCTGTTCTAGAGTTTAGTTGCAGGCGACTTTGTCTGTACAGCTCTTCATGACATGTGACTTCTAATTGGCTCTACCTTCAGTGACACCTTCAACTTCATAACACTTTGAAAAACAACGCATTATATTTCCCATTCTCCTCATACAGTTTTGAACTGAATGTCTGCTTCAAGTTGTCTTTCCTGTCTAGTAAAACACCACGCTGCCATGCTTTATCTTTAAATTGCACACATCTAAGCTGTCAACAGTCTCTACATCAACAGGAGGAAAAACCAGAGTAATCGCTCTTTGTGCCAGGCACCTATGCAATTTGGCGGCTTGAAATCAATGTTTAATGTGTGAGACCTCCAGGCAGATGGAGGAAAAGCTAGGTCAACATTTCAGCAAAGAAACGTATTTATTTTGATTTGACTGAGACGGTCGTCTCCCGCGGAGAAGCTGGGAGACGTAATGATGAGATCCATTTGTTCTATTCATCCTCCCATTAGTGCCCGCCCCGCTGTGCAAATGTACTGTTGTGAAGCGCAAGACGAGGTTAGATTGTCACATTACAGCGCTCCCCATAGAGCTGTATAAACCCTGTATGATCGAAGGAGACACAGACATAGTACATATATAGATCCCC
The DNA here is from genome assembly GCA_916700995.1 of Hozukius guyotensis. Classification (NCBI taxonomy): domain Eukaryota; kingdom Metazoa; phylum Chordata; class Actinopteri; order Perciformes; family Sebastidae; genus Hozukius; species Hozukius guyotensis. The sequence continues at coordinate 29,808 of CAKALU010068235.1, forward strand.
CACTGGAATCCCCACTGGCACTGTTTGCTATACTTCCATGCTTATCATGATCTCCTGCGCTCTGTTTGTGTGCCAAACCCCCATTTAAAACTTCACAGACTTGATTTTGACATTTTTTTAACCTTTATTTAAACAGGAGTAAAAACTCATTGAGATTAAAAATCTCTTTTCCAACAATGTCCTGGCCGAGATCAGCAGCAGCACAGTTACACGGTTGCAGACATAAAACAAACATAATTGAAAACGAAGACAAATTACAGCATTCAAAACATCTGCAGCCAGATGTGCTTGTTTCCAAATCTTTTAGAAGCACTTTAAAGACGTTCAGTGACACCAGCTCTCCAAGTTTCAGTTTATTTTGTAGCTGATTCCAAGAAGAGGGAGCAGCAGACTGGAACGCCCCTTTTTCCCAGTTCAGTACGGACTTTCTGGACTGTTAGTAGGATTCAGTCCTAGGAGCGAAGACGGTAACTTCCCGTACTTTTTGAAGGATGTAGGTCCGTAGGTAAGATGGAAGTAGACCGAGAATAGCCTTATAAATAAGAACACGGCAGTGGTTCAGTCTACGGGTGGATAAGGCAGACCATCCTACCCGAGCATACGAAGAGCAGCGGTGCATAAGGGCTTTAAAATTCTTCATAAATCTCAGAGCTCCGTGGTAGACGGCATCCAGCGTGCGTAGGCTCTGAGAAGATGCATGCATATATATAACATCACCGTAGTCCAGCACAGACATAAAGGTGGCAGAGACAAGCCTCTTTTCGGCCTCGAAGAAAAAGCAAGGCTTGTTTCTAAAATAAAAACCCAATTTCAGCTTTAGGTTTTTCAGCAGCTGCTGAATGTGAGGCTTAAAAGACGGAGAATCATCAATCACAATTCAAAGATACTTGCATTGAGATACAGACTCGATCTCAGAGCCCTGACGCAGAGCAGTAAATCACAGTGTCATCGGCATAAAAGTGGTACATATACTGAGAGTTTGAGAATCACAGCCCCCACACACTGGATTGTAGCTAGCGATGCTAATTATAGAAAAATATTGTTTTGCAGATGGCTCATGGATGTCAGGGGAAAACTCAGTCAACTCTTCATGACTCACTGCTAAACAGAAAATACAACGCTTCATACATCAGTAGTATTCTGAGTATTCTGTATATATGAACGGAGTATATTTAGACATTAATTTCTCCAGAGATTAAAGACCTCTGAGGAACAGTTGAACAAATGTAATTTTACATCTTTATTGCTTTTTATATTTTGTTATTATATTTCATTTTATTATATGTCATCTGTCTTTTTATATTAATTATTATTATTTTCTTTATGGAGCCTCCCAGCGAAAGCATTTAACACGATTGTACTTGTACAACCAGAGGGCAATTGAGAAGAAATACAAAACAACAAACCGGTTCCATATTAATGTGTGTTACTAATGTGTTTATTGTGCAAGTTAGAGTAATCAATGTTCTCTTTTTGCCCTTCCAGGGAGCTCCACTGTGTTCACCCAACAACCCACAGACTTGGTGGTGGTGGCAGGCCAACCGGTCACCCTTCCCTGCTCCATCCCCGGCTACCACGGCATGGTGCTCTGGCTGCGTGACGGCATGGCCCTCGGGGTGAACAGGGATCTGTCAGGTACTATCTCATTTAGCGAGTTGTCTGAAGTCATCAGCTATAATATTAAGAGGTTTTTTCTTGTAAAGTTATGACTTTATTCTCGTAATATTACGACTTTTTTTTCTCGTAATATTCTGACAAACCAGGTCAATAGCACAGTAAGCATCATTACTGTATACCTCCACACTGATAGATATATCAATGACACATTAGCAAAAAATAATAACTGAAATTAATAACCAAAGCCAACCTCATGTTTCAATAGAAGTGACAAACTTCTAGCAGGCTCCCGTATACAACCCATGAGTACACAAGCATTTCCTCAACAGTAACCCTCTTTAAAAAGAGCCCATAAAACGGCCGTGCCCCAGGTAGGATGAGCTCCAGGACCTAAGGGGGACTTGACACTGCAGCTAATGCAATTCACAGTTATTGCCTCCACTAAGTGCTGATGAAATAAGAGTTTCATTTTATGAGAAGCAGCCCATGAAATGAACCGGTGATCATCCCTCCTCAGGCGTCTTGTTCTATCCACATGTGTGTAGAGGGCACGCTGGACACAGTGAGTAGCTCCTCGGGTAATCAAAGTGAGGGGGACGGAAATCTCATAATTCTAAAGTAGGGCGTATGTAAGCAGATTCTAACACTGTAGAGATTAATGTAGGATTAACTTTAAAATGCCCTGGTGCAAATTAAAATTTAACAGGCAAATAGACAGAGCATGCATTCTGCTCCGTGTCGTGTCTTACGGCCGGGCCAGACGGTTACGGTCGCTGAACTACTGCGCTTCTCACACGTGTGGTGTCCACACTCTTTCTACATTGAGTTTGCCTTTTATAATGGCCTTTTCATTTCATTATAAATGTCATTAACTTTTTGACTCAACGGCCAAGGGGACTGGTAGGTAATTTACATTTGTTTCAGTACATTTCATTGAGATAATACGGTATTATGTTGAACAAACTTACAAACGAAAGAGAAGAGACCGGAGCAAAATTTAAAGGAAAATAATTTAAATATATTGACATTGATGTGCGGGTGTTTCCTCATGCACATTATTTATCTGTCTTCCTGGTTTTGTTTCCATCTTTTTGAACCCATGTAGGGATGCACCAATACCACTTTTTTTCAGACCGAGTACAAGTACTTACATTTGGGTACTCGCCGATACCGAGTACTGATACGAGTACTTCTCTGTGTCTAAAGACCCTCGTTAACAGCCAGCTGGAGGGTGTGAGCGACACACGGCAGGCTGGGGAGTCCCACATACGAGGCGGTGCGCCGCCACCGGCTTGGAAAGGCTCGGGGCGAAGGTGGCTCGCGGCCGCAGCTTTACAGCGCTCCCCGCCGCACCGTGGACAAAGGGCTCGCTGCTCCCTCTCTGCGGACTGTCACCCTGGGCAGACAGTCCTCAGTGCGCCCCAAACGCGTCGTGCTGCTAGATCGCCGCTCGGCCCACGTAAAAGGCGTCAGGGGTCTGCAGCGATGCCTGCAACCCACCCGACCCGTCTTGAAACACGGACCAAGGAGTCTAACGCACGCGCGTGTCAGAGGGTGAAAGCAAAACCCCGTGGCGCAGTGAAAGTGAGGGCCGGAGGGAGCTGGCTGAGGTGGGATCCCGGCCCCGCGGGGTCGGGCGCACCACCGTAAAGTGGTAGCGGTGTCGTTGTATCGGATCCGTTTTCGAGTACATGAGCACAGTATCGGACCCGATACCCGATACTTGTATCGGTGCATCCCTAAACCCATCTTTGGTCAAACATCTTTCTTGTGATTCTGTAAGTCTTGTCCATGTGGACAAACACAACATCCCCACAGCGGTTCATTTCTTGTTTGGTTGAACACTTTAAATGACACCCAGAGTGTTTGTGTGAGTGTGTGTTGGGGCTGTAACACACGATGGGAAACCATTTGTTCTTCAAAACATACAGACTGTCTTTTTCCGCTTCTTCTCGACATAAACAAATACACAATTATGGAGAGCTTCCTCGTCAGAACGTCCAGCTGGGTTACAGAAAAAATCAACATTTGAAAATTGCAATTTATTACAACATCTGCTGCTCTGGCAGATGGCTAATCGTGTTTTGCTCTTTCCTGAACCACATGTGACTTCCTATCCCCCCCTTCTTCCATCTTTCCCCAGGCTGTTTTGAAGACTCAAACTGCCTGAGGAAATAATTCCCTCCAATCAGCTTTCTGAGTGGAGTATACTTGTTTAGGTGCAGAGTTAGGTCAATAACAGCACACTTCATCTGCATGTCTTTGACCACCAGTAGAAAGCATCGCTAGGTGTGTGCTGTCATGCAGACATATTTTAGCATGTTAACATGATGCATTCCTCGAAAGACGCCGTCTGCAGTGGCCTCTTTTCTCTGCTCCCATTTTGTCATCGGCAGTGTTCCCCCTAATTGGGCCTTGGAGGACAATTCTCCACCATTACATCTTCTCTATCTCACTCCAGGGCCTTACCCTGGTGTCACTGAAAGTCATAATGACCGGGACCCCAGGGACCCACCGGGGCCTAACCAAACATCACTATCGACCGAGCTTGGCAGAGGTAGAGAGGACAGGAGCTCAGTGTGTGTGTGTGTGTGCACATGTTGGTTTCATGTGTGTTAATGTATGTGTCTATGAGGTGTCAAACGATTCAGCACATTAGCATCAAAGGCCTCACTAGCGCCTACTGAAGACGTCTGACCAAACCTCCGAATGCACGCCAACAATTTACAGAGACTTACTAAGACCAAGAAAGTGGATCACATCAGTCCAGTTCTGAGGTCTCTACACCGGCTCCCTGTCTCTCAGAGAACTGATTTCAAAATACTCCTGCTGGTTTACAAAGCACTAAATGGTTTAGGGCCAAAATACATTTCTGATCTTCTGTTATATTCTGAACCATCCAGACCTCTCAGGTCATCTGGATCAGGTCTGCTTAGTGTCCCCCAAGAGTCACAACTAAACATGCAGAAGCAGCGTTCAGTTTGGGGCAATGTCTGCAACCCACCCGACCCGTCTTGAAACATGGACCAAGGAGTCTAACGCACGCGTGAGTCAGAGGGTGCAAGCAAAACCACGTGTTGCAATGAAAGCGAGGGCCGGTGCGTGTCGGCTGAGGTGGGATCCCGGCCCCGCGGGGTCGGGCGCACCGCCGGCCCGTCTCGCCCGCACCGTCGGGGAGGTGGAGCCTGAGCATGTGCGATAGGCCCCGAAAGATGGTGACGAGAGGTTAACGTCACGCTGCTGTAAAGTGGTATCGGTGCCGTTGTATCGGAGCCGTTTTGCGAGTACGAGTACATGAGCACAGAATCGGACCCGATACCCGATACTGGTATTGGTATCGGTGCATCCCTACCTACATGTGTTGTCCCTGTCAAATAAACTAATAAATAAAAAACACCCTGACAGAAACTGATTTGAAACCCAATGACTTGTGTGCATGTGAATCCCTGTGCATGTGGGAATGTGATGGCGGGACAATAGATGACAGTTTGTTTCTCCCATTGTATTGCAGGTTACCCACGTTACGACATCATCGGAGACCACAGCAAAGGAGAATATCACCTCTTGATCCAGAGAACAGAGATTCAAGATGACGCTTTTTTTGAGTGCCAGGCCATCCAGGCGGCCATCAGGTCCCGACCCGCCCGCCTCACTGTGCTCGGTACGTCCCGACTCCTCACTTCACTCTGCTCTGGAAACCTACTGTTTATATGAAATCATGAATCGGGAGCTTCATGTAGCAGAGCTAAAAGCAAAAAGATAAATGATCCTAGATCAGGAATGTACCTCAATGAGATGTGCTTAAATCAGAGAGTCCCTCTGCATCAGTTTCCATCAGCTTGTCATTTGGTCCTGAATCGATACGAGCTCTTTGATTCACATAAAAAAAGGCTTTGCATCTCAGAACAGCAGCCTGCAGGCGAGCGAGAACTACACTGATTACAATTATTGATTCAGCCCTGCCTCATTTAAAGTATGATATATTCCAAAAGGTATCAGTTCATTATCCAAACACCCTGGCTCAAAACTCCCTCATTAGCTGCAGTTTTACCCACCGATCTTATTCTGCTTACTTAATGGGGAGAGTGGTGGAAGATGGGGGGGGAGTTAAGATGTTTGGTAATTGGGGTCCATTAAAATGATTAATTATAGATAAGAAGGGAACCATTTGTTTAGATTTTTGGTGGAGGAGACAAATCATTCAGACATCAGCCTGACATTTAATCCCAGTCAGAGTGGCCTGCTTTGGGAATTAAAACTGCACATGACGCTTCTGGCATTGTTCCAAGAGAGTGAGGCAACACACTTAACAGATTAAGTGAAATGTTTTTTTATTATACCCGTGATGATGATGCAGAATCAATGTGAATCTGTAATGGGTAAAACGCTCCGCAGTGTAATCCAAACCAAGACATTCACATTTGTAAATACTGATTCAATCCTTCCTCGGTTGTCCATGTAGCGCCGTGTGTTTGCCAGACAGACGAGACATTCTCATCTGACAGTGAGTAAACTATAATATCATGTGTTATGAACAAACAGAACATAAGCACAGACAGCTGTTTTAGACTTGTACGCCTGATTTGCTCTCATGCAAATACAGCTTGTACAGTTTTTGGTGTTCTGGAGCTTTGAAACAAAGATCTGTTTTTATTATTTTTACCTGTACTCTTCATACTGTTACACGTCAAAATGTCCTCTTATGTTAACTTTAGCTGACGGACTGCTCTCTCCTTAAAATGAAACACAAATTCGGGATGTTATTTTGTATTAAAGATATTGTTAATGTTGTGGTTTCATATCAGAATCTTAAAAATCCCTGTTTCCCAGTATACCTTCACGATAGCAGACAATCAGAGATCTCCGCCTACCGAATGTCTGGGGATAAAGTTGTTACTAGAACGGCGGCGAGAACGGCGGCGAGAACGGCTGCTACGTCCCCTTGCATGTCCTGGATTCGGACCGGCCAATCACAGCCGTTGTGTGGGGGACATAACGGGGCTGCCACATGGGGATAACGGCCTGTCCACACAGGGAACGTCAGCAGTGCGTGGCGGAAGCGGAACGTGTTGTTTTTTTTATTTCGGCGTCCGTGTTATCAGGTTAGAGCGGTCACACAGCCCGTGTGAGCCGCGCAGCAGCTGGGTCTCTTCTAGAGATTCGAGGTCTCGCCTGTTTTTACCCTGAGCCAGGTCCGTCCTGTAATAAATAAATCAAGCAATCCTCACGTTATCATTAGTGATATCTCAAGTCAATTCTGTTCAGCTGACAGTGATCCATCAGAACAAAGTGAGTTTCCATCGCTGCAGCGAGTTAAACCAAAGTAGTGTTGGTTGTGAACACATTTTATACCTCTCCACCACCTAAACGCCCCCAACCTGCTCACAGTTACACTCAGCATCTCCAGCTGTCTGTTGCTGCCACAAAGACGGTTAACTCCTGACCGCAGACGGCTGCTTTGCACATGTGGTGGCAGACAGTATTGGGAGGTATTAAACGTGCATGTATGTGGTTTCACAGCCTGCCGTTGTGTGCATGGACTTAGCATTAAAGAGCCAGAGATATTAAAGCAGTGTTTTGTTCTTTATGGCAATGATGAACAGGGTCTCTTATCAAATGAACTGATTATTAGTAATATTAGAATGTTATATATATATATATATATATATATATATATTATTATTATATTATATTATATGTGTTATATACATTAGTTGGTCTTGTTGTCCTGCTCACTTCCATTCATGTCTTATCCTCTAATTGCAAACTCCTCCTGACACCTGGTGGTCAAAAGTATAACCATCACAGAGAGGAGAAATCTTATCAGAGCATCCAGAGAGAGCGACACTGAAACCCGATACATCCTGCCATAGTATGAGCTTGTACTACTAGTATAGTATGAGGTTGTACTACTAGTATAGTATGAGGTTGTACTACTAGTATAGTATGAGGTTGTACTACTAGTATAGTATGAGGTTGTACTAGTATAGTATGAGGTTGTACTACTAGTATAGTATGAGGTTGTACTACTAGTATAGTATGAGGTTGTACTAGTATAGTATGAGGTTGTACTACTAGTATAGTATGAGGTTGTACTACTAGTATAGTATGAGGTTGTAGTACTAGTATAGTATGAGGTTGTACTACTAGTATAGTATGAGGTTGTACTACTAGTATAGTGTGAGGTTGTACTACTAGTATAGTATGAGGTTGTACTACTAGTATAGTATGAGGTTGTACTACTAGTATAGTGTGAGGTTGTACTACTAGTATAGTGTGAGGTTCTACTACTAGTATAGTATGAGGTTGTATTACTAGTATAGTATGAGGTTTTGAATACAGGCTTTGTTTTGCAAACGTCCAACAGTTCCAACTCGTCAGTCAGTGCACAACGTTGGTATTAATACAAGCCGATACGACAGGTCCCACCAATCAGAGGTCTTCTTCTCCCTCCTCACTTCTCACATCCTTGCTAAGCTGCTCATAAGCTGAAAGCTATAGTATAAAATATATATATAAAATAGAAAGTTAAGTACATACAGTAGCCGGCATCAGGGCCGTCTCCAGTCAGTTGAATTGTGCATGAGTATAGTGCATGTTGAGTGTTGGAGGGAAAGCTGTGTTGAACTAGTGTTTGCCCCTTCTTCTTCTCAGCACTCAGGATGTTCCGTCTGCATGTTGCCTTTGATTAAGGTTCGCCTCAGATCTACTATTTAATGAACTGAGAGCTCAATAAATAATTCACTCAACTCTGAATAAAATCCCGGCTGATCAGATCCATTCATACGAGGAGATAGTCTTTGAGCAGCCTCCTGCTTTATCCTGCTTCTTGGCTTGTTTCTCAGAGTTGAAGTTTCTGCTCGGAGGAATCACTCAGGTGTGACACTGAGATATTCACAGATTCTGTGAGGAGCATCAATTCACTTTCAATTTACTCAAATAAAGATGATTACTAATAGCTGCTCATGGATTGTGCTGTGTATCAGAAGCTTTGAGGACTTCCTCCTTGACTTCTTTTTTAGAGGTTTAGAGGTTTTCCTTCCTGATGGTGTGGCTGGAAGATGCAATAAATGATTTCTGTGTTCTGTTTGGAGGTTTAGCAGGATGTCTCAAACACTACTCCCATATTTCCAGGGAATGGGGGGAGGTTACAGGTTACTCCACAGACCAATGAGAGACCGTTGAGTTTTTCACATGTCCATTTATGAAGTACTTTATGTTTTGTCTTATAACATCTAAAGACGTTGAAGCAAATCTCTTTCTCCTGGATGTATACGTTCTAAACCAGTCTGTGTCAAGTGAGTCTGACTAAGCAGATTGCCAGTTTTTTCAGTAGTCACCCTACAAATTACACTCCTATAATAGAAAGGAAGGAATGAAGCGGACATGATGTCGTTGGCTTCAAGTCCAAAGTGTGATGAACAAGCAAATACATCCATTACATGTTCGCCAAATTTCACAAAGCAATGCACAACGGAAAAATATACACACTGTTCCTTTAACAGCAAACACCACAGAAAATATTAACATTCTCCCTTTTATGAACCGCAATAACAAATATGTGTTGTCTCTTTAAGAAACTACACAGTTGAAAAATACATTTATGGCACCTTTTAAACAAGTGGCATAATAAATGTGTATTGTCTAATTAAGAAAGTACACATTTGGGAAAGTGCATGCACAGCACCTTTAAACATGCTGCATAGTAACGTACCACGTATACGTATCACTTTCCATGGTTCCGATACGATTCAGGACGATATTTGGCTCATCTAGAGCGATACGATACGATTCAGTGTAACTGAAATAAATATACTGGACAGAGCAGGTCAGGATTCCTCAAAGTTTTCTTGTGAGGGAATCAGGGATAAATTAATTATGGATATAAACAAGGAATTAAGCAACACGATGTTGCTGGCTTCAAATCCAAAGTGTAATGACCGAGCTGCCAGCAACATGTTCCCCTTCCCCCTAAAGGAAAACCTGGAAGGCCGAAGCGATCAGAACAAAGCGTGTCTCTACACCAAAGCAATGGATCACAGATAAACTGATTAAACTTAGAGAAATAAAGAAACATCATAAAATGGTATTTCCAACGCATCTTCTCAACACGTTATTTTCCTTTTTTCCACATTCACTGCACATTTTTATATTCGTTATATTAACACATCTAAAGACAAGATTTAGGTTTTCAACAAAAATCATGGTTACCATCATTATGATATTTTAAAGAGCTGTGCATCCTTGGCAGGTATTTGTTTGAGTCTTGCCAAACATTTTGTTAATTAGACACTCAATTAGTATGAGGTCATAAGAAATATTATATTTGAGTGGGTAAATCTCTTTTTTATGTTCTTTTGCACTGCACCTTAGGTGCTCTAGTGTGCACCTGTTGGCATGTGAATGTCTTGGTATTAGTTTTCCAACGTGTACAGCACCAGGATGTAACATGTAACTGTCCCTCCACAGTTCCTCCCGATGACCCGGTGATAGTGGGGGCCCCGGTGGTGAGTTTACGAGCCGGTGAACCCCTCAACCTCACGTGCCACGCAGACGTCGCCAAACCTGCTGCGTCCATCATCTGGATCCGCAACGGTTTGGTGCTGAGTGGAGCCATGTACTCGAAGGTACGGCATGAGACCGGCCCTCACTGCTGAGGGTTTGGGTGCTGTGTGGTACAACCAGTATTAGATCCTTTGACTTAAAGCGTCCAGCCCCTCGCCACTGGGTGTTCTGTGAAGATTAGCTGGTATACTCTAGAGAGAGTGATAAACAGGTGATGTGCTGGAGAAGTTGTGCGTGACCTCAGATCAGCCGAGAGACTTGGAAGTTAGAACGATGAAAAGTTGATGTCATTGTGTGACTTCAACTTTTCACATTCATGTCCTCCTGGTGACTGGGTGAAGTCATGAGTCTGGGCTTTCTCTCCATCCTCATTTACAGCCTGTGGGTCTTATTGTTATGGATTAAAACGCTGCCTATCCTTCCCTAAAATCCAAAAGCTTTTCTGTCTATCAATACAGAGTTATATTTTTTTATCAATTAAAAGTGTAACCTGCATCTGTAGACACATGATGACTAAAGGGAGGCTTATTGGGTACTAATTATCTAGTTATAAAGCGTTCATGTGAGCTCTGGTAAATGACACAACATATAATATTCATACATATTAGAGATAGCTTAATCAAAGACACTTTGAGGTACAGACTAAGTCTGGGGTGTTTTTATTGTGAAATGATTTTAGGTGGAGACTAATGGCCACACTTATTTTCTACAGTATAAACATTTTAAAAGATGAATAACGACACATGAAAGTAATTTGTGGGTCTTTTTCCAGCACAGATTTACTCATTTTATTTGAACGTGGAATTGTCGACGGCTGCGTTAGATTGTTTAAATGCAGAACAGCCGACGGCTTCGTGTGGTTTCTGCTTCAGCTTCTGACAGCCTTTTATCAGCTTTGAAGTGGATTTAACGGCTAAAGAGTTAGTTTGTTTGTGACTATTACACGGTCAGCCTGAGAGGAGAACCTGGAAGGGAAATAAACATGTTCAAATGAATCATTGGCCAAACACCTGGACAGCTCTCAGGTAGCAATGTGGGATCATTTATCCAGCAATTTAAAATGTGCTTCAACAACCGCTCTGAAAGTTAGTTATTCCTTGAGAGACACACAATGTCACTGGTCCCTAAATAAATAAGTGAAGTTAAAATTCTTCATGCTCCGTTAACTGAAGGTCAAAGAGACCGTTACTAAAGTTTAATGTGTTTGTATCCGTGTTGATGAAATGATGCTCCGGCAAGGATAACACATGATCTCTCCTTTGTCCTCACTTCTCCAGACCTTGTTGCGGGACGGTAAGAGGGAGAGCACGGTCAGCACACTCTACCTGTCGCCCTCCAACATCGAGTCGGGTCAGCAGATCACCTGTCGAGCTTCAAACAAAGCAGCCCCCAACGGCAAAGATGCTTCCGTCACAATCGACATTCAGCGTGAGTAGAAATCACCCACACTTCAAATAAAATAAGCTCTTCTAGCTCAACTTACTTCATGACATCAGACGGGACTTAAAACAGTCTGCAGACTGATCGTTTACTGTGCTGTACCTCATGATGACAAGAGGTTGATGTGGCTGCTCTCAGAAATGGTGTTTTAAAAAAAGCCAAGGAACAGAAAATCAGTGGCAGTCTAACGCCGGTTCAGACTCCACGATATCAGCCCGATTACAGCCCGACGAGGCCGCCGTAGTGTGACGACTCGGATCGGGAACGATAAATGAGTGTCGTGTGCGACAATCAATCGTTTTATCTCGTGTAGTGTGTCATAGTACACGACAACCGACGCCGCGTCTGGGATGCCTCACAACGTCCCGACTAGCACGTTTGATTTTTTTTTTTGCTTTCCACAACGTGTTCCGTCACGGCCGTGAATTTGACCGGGCCTGAGCCCCGGTAAGCCCGTATATATTAGATACGGCGGTGCCGGGAAAGTGCGTGTTGTCGGAACAGGGGACCGACATGTAGTCTGTCATGTGTCGTGGCCGAGTCACGACAAGAATTTATGACTCTCAATCGTCTAATCTGACATAGTGACCATCGTAACCGTCAAACATATCCTGTAGTCTGATCCTGGAATAAAGTGAAATCTGCAGGGAAGTGAAGGAAAGCTCAGGTACACAGTGGCACAGATAATTCAAATAAATAAACAGGTAATGCAGCCGCCACGCGGGCGGTCTGGACACGCCGTAACTCAGCCATAACGCAGCCATAACGCAGCCGTAACGCAGCCGCCTGGTGTGGACAAGCCGTCAGAGATTGTGTATTTTCTCTTTTGGTGGAGGCGAGCAGATTCCACTAATTCCAGTCTTTTTGAAACGCTGTGAACCAATCTCTCTTCTGAACACACAGATATAATCAATCTTCTAATCTATGTCCTGGGTAAGGCAACAATTTACTTTAATTTAAATCCAGTAGCACAGCTCTATATGCAGTTATATCCACAGAAAGGCAGAGCTAATACATATGTATGGCACATCTGTGTTATGCAAATGAAATCTGAACTGCATCACAATTAATCCTTAACCCAGAGTCACATGGTGAGAATCAGGTCTGGCAATTAAAAAAGTTTTGGTATTTTGCAGAAGGCCTTTTAATATTGTGTGGCTCCTCTGCAGTGAGCTGGAGTCGGAGGGAGTAGAAGGGCACAGAGGAGCCACGAGGCAGACTCTGTCCCTGGGTAATTGTAAAAAAGGGAGAAGCTTGGAAGGTAATTGCACAAAGAGGAGGAGTGTGAGCTAAATAATGCATTTTTTTCTTTTGATGATTAATAGCCAAATGCAGAAGCGGTGTGTCCACAAACGTCCCCACGGACACCAACAGAACACACGCACTAAAGATGCTAACACACACACACTCTCTCTGGTGTTACCGCTAAAGTTGAGCCACACATGTAGAACAGGGTGTGGTTTATCACACCGTTCTCCACGTTAGTCCAACATTCATCACACACGGCACTAGAAGAAGGTCTCTAAACAAACCACAGTTGTGTCTCGAGTCTAAAGAAGTCGATCACTGAAGACGTCGTTAAGCACAGATTTCTTCTGTGTGGAAATATTGTTCGACTAAATAACATCTAGAAGAACTTTATATGAAAATCATTCTGGATGCATAAGAAGTGCTGTACAGTATTACACTGAAGCAGTTTCTTCTTTTTTCTGATTTTAAATATAAAGTCAATTCAGGCAGTTAACTGTATATATCAGGGGTTAGGGGTCAGCAACCTGCGTCTCTTCAGCTCCTCTCCAGTTGCTCCCTGTGGATTTATAAAAATGGAAATGAATAACTGTTTTTTTGTTTACATTTTCATTTTTATTTATCATAGTTGTAGGTCTATGGTACGACGGTACGACGGAGTATTAGGGCCACATTGAGGAAACAGAATAAATCTGAGATTTCAAGAAAAAAGTCATAATATTATAAAGGAGTAATTTTACATGTTATTTTCTTTTTTCTCGTAAAGTTATGACTTTATTCTCGTAATATTACGATTGTTTTCTCGTAATATTACGACTTTTTTTCTCGTAAAGTTATGACTTTATTCTCATAATATTACAATTGTTTTCTCGTAATATTACGACTTTTTTTCTTGTAATATTACGACTTTTCTTCTTGTAAAGTTATGACTTTATTCTCGTAATATTACGACTTTATTCTCGTAATATTACGACTTTTGTTCTCGTAAATTATGACTTTATTCTCGTAATATTACGACTTTTGTTCTCGTAAATTATGACTTTATTCTCGTATTGTTACGAATTTTTTTCTCGTAAAGTTATGACTTTATTCTGTAAATCTCAGATGTTTTTCCCCTCAATGTGGCCCTAATACTCCGTAGTACATTGTCTCTTTGGCCC